>CAEGAF010043028.1:0-32110 GCA_903067075.1 Micropoecilia bifurca | reverse complement strand
ATATATATATATAAATATATATATATATATATATATATAATAAAGAAAAAAACACTGGACCACGTCAAACATGTGGCAATGGGATTGTGTTGTGAGGTAATTTCTACTATTAGTGGTTTTGAGCTTCACAGAAGGAAAAGACTACATTCAAATTCTTCAGTTTCACCTCAAATCAACAGCAAATGATTGAAACCAACATGACAGGATGTTCCAAAACAGAGTGATCCAATGTATTTATTAAATATGGTTTTAATGTGTGAAGTAGGGTTACCAATATGCATCTGGCCTTTGATTTGGTTGCAGTTAAATTTACTAACATTTCCTTTTCTTCTCTGTCCTTACATAAAACACTTTCACAATTTCACCTGTCAAAACCATTTTCTTTACAGCTTTGTTCGTTGCATCCTTTGGTTCTTTTTCTTTAATCCACCATTTTTATTTTTGGTAAGTTTGTGTTGAATTACAGTCAAGGCAGTCTATTTTTCATACAAAATTTGATCGTCTTTCAGTTAACCTGGTCTTTCTTTTGCTTTGTTTTGTCATGGCAGACTTTCCATCAAACTGATAGGAAAGATGTAGCCATCTTTGAGTGTAAATCATAGCTGACACACTCAACTGTCTGCCTTGAATTTGGAGCCTCGTCATCTCTCACTTCAGATTTGTTTATTTCTCCAAGTTTATCTGCAAAACCGGACCTAAAATAATACCTATAACATAATGTCAGTTTAAAAAAAATACAGAGTGGCTGGAATATTTGACTTGTTTCAGGTTCCTAAATCACAGTGCAAACGTGATCCTACGCTCTTTTAGCAGCAATAAAGGAGAAGTGAAAAATACTGATATAGTTTGCTGTATTAGTGATGTGAAAGAGAAATATTACAATGCATACTGCTTAGCAGGGTTACTTTTTTTTAATAAGAACTTTAAAATTCAAAGTGTGTGTGAATCATCCAAGAAAAATTTCCCTGCAGGAAACATGAGTTTTAGCTGAAGTCCAGCTGGCAGTAGTGCCACACTCAAATGACAGCATAGCGATGTGATGCTAATTAGGATACAGCAGTTAGTGTCCAGCACAATAGGATACCTACTTTTAAAGTTAGCTGAATGCTTTTCTTATGTAGCATCTATTTAACGCAACTAGATGTATATATGGGATGATTTTTAAATATAGAATATGGTTTCTTTTGCTGGAATGAGAACAAAAAGCAAAGCTTGAAAGTCGGTTTGCTGCCCTGAAACTGTCATGTTTCATAAAAACTTCCTGCAGTGGAAACTATCACAGAGTGCCGCTACTTAAAAAGGACAGAAAGAAAGAAAGAAAAAATTAGCAACTTTTCTAGAAATACAAACATCTAGCAAGCATTTCACTTTATCCATTATGCATTCCATCACACACCATCTATCGCCATGGCCAAAAATGTTCTTTTGGTAAAAAAAAAATGGGTTTACATAACAGAAAAGTATTCCATACGCGTCAGCTTTTCTCAACTAACCGAGGTTACAGAGCTAAAACAATTTTTTTAAAGGTTTTCTTTTGGCTTATATCATTTTTATATACGTTCACCAGAATTGCCAATAAAATGCAGAGAAGGCACTGTGCTGTCAATGAAGCTAATATTCTCTCAAAGCTAAATCCTCAACATGGGAGTAAAGGAGCTGAAAACTTTGCATTCCAGTCTGCATCCACCTCGCATCATAGCAAAACAGAAGATCAAATGTGATCTTGACTTTCTAAGGCTAGTAATACCCATGTGTGCCAAACTTTTTTCATCAACATGAGGATACCTCGGAACCTTGATGAATCATTCTGTTTCAAGTGAAAAGCAAACATGGATTAAGCTACGCAGCAGAAATCAGATGACATATTAGTCTGCAGGTTTTTTTGGGTTTTTTTTTTTGGCAGACACAGGTAAGTTGGTGTTTTTACTAATTAACGGTCTGTAGAAAAGAATAGAAAGTTAATAATAGTAGTAAAAAAATCAGAAATTCAATTAAAACACAAATTGTAAACAAATTGGTAACATTTACATCCCAAAGTTGAATTAAAAAAAATGTTAGTTTTACCACGTTGTGCCACAGGAAAGTGCCAAACATCACATACCGTTTTAATAGCTGGATGTCACATACACAACAAATTCTGCAGAGTTAAATTTCAAAAATAGTTTGAGTAGTTCTAACGTTTTCAAGTGTTAAAAATGACTTAATTTCTTGTTGAAATAACTCTGAAGAGTTAAATTAACACCAATTCTGATAAGGACCACATAGACTCGACATAGTGTTGAATAAACTCTGCAGAATTTGTTGTGTTGTTGTGTTTTAAACTAGTGAGTTTAAACTTTTTATTTATTAAACTTTTATTCACATATACTCTGGCCCCAATGGGAACATTTCTACACCCAGATATTTGCAGGAAAATCGGCATGTTTCTTAAAAAAAATAAAATAAATAAGAGCGAGAGAGAACCCAGAAGATTTATGATACTGTGACGTCAGAATGTTGATTAAATATTTATACCAGGTGGTGGAAGTGTCTATATAACTTCGCAACTTCAGAAAGAGAGAAAGAGGAGGGATGAGCTCTGAAATCCCCCCCGGAGGCGGGCAGAGAGATTGCGCTGGTGAGAGTTCCGGGCGCAATGAGACGCAGTCGAGCTTCTTCTCTCTTTTTTTTCCGCACTCAAAAAAAAGATGACTAGGAGGATTATGATGAACATATATATATATAAAAAACATCTCTTATAGGCTATGCGTTTCAAGACAGATGGTTCCGCTCAAGTTTTTCGAAGGGAGCTACTTTCGATGAGGACTGACCCCATTTCCTCTGCGGATCCAAGTTTTCAGTCACTTCTTCAGTCCGCAGGACGTAAGCGCAGCTGGTTCCGGGGACAAAACCACCCCTGTCCACATGCGCCGCTCCGTCTCACCCTGGAACATGTCCACTTCTCACCGGGCTCTGACCGCAGACCGACTGGAGAGGAAAACTCCGATGGAAAACCATGCGGCGCTTTGAACCCATGGAGACATGGCGCAAAGGCTCCTCACATCTGCGAACAGAGTCAGCGCTAGATTCGCCTTCATATTTACTTTGTCCCTATCCTGTGCGTACTTATGCTACAATATCATCTTCTATCGCGGCGCGGTCATGACAAACCAGACTTACGAGGGGAAACGCTGCCCGCCGAGCAAAAACGCGGGAGGGAAGAAACTTCTGGGGAAACTGGACAATTGTGCTTCGCTGAATGTCAGGTCGGCTTTTCAGCGAGGACCCAGTGACCAGAGCAAAGCGCCGGGTTCGCCCGGTGCTCACGGGACGGACGCGAATTTGAAAAACACGAGTGTTGCGCAAAAATATGGGAACAAGAAGCTGCCCAATGCGTTAATAGTAGGCGTAAAGAAAGGGGGGACCAGGGCGGTGCTGGAGTTCATCCGGATACATCCAGATGTGCGCGCACTCGGAACAGAACCGCACTTTTTTGACAGAAACTACGACAGGGGGCTGGATTGGTACAGGTGAGCCAAAAATCCGAAAATGAAATGTGAACAATTGAGTCTTTCTGCACATATTCTGTTTTTTTCCCCCTTTTGTCTTTAGTCTTGCATGATTTTATGGTCTGATTAAGATTCCAAATGCTCCATCTGCAAAGCAAACTTAAAGGCACTTCGAAGGTTTTTAAATCGTTCTCCACTCCACAAGCCATGAAACACTCAGCAGACACAAAGTTCCTGTCACACATACACATAGTAAAGTTCAATATATATGTCAGCAGAGCTTTATATCCTGAATGTTAAGTTAGTGTGGTGCAGTTAACTTTAATCAAGTGACTAAAGATGGTTGACAGACATCTGATCCAAAAATCTAGACCAGTTGAAGAGCCTATAGCTTCTTTAACATCTTATCAGAGTCATGATCTGCTTGTTCTTATGCTACGTGATGTTGATGCAGTAACTTATGCTAAAACATCCCTGACCAAGTACTGAGTGGATTTACTGTGAAGGTCCAGACACATTCTCAAGTGAGTATAAATTTCTGTATCTTAAAATACTGTTTATTGTTCTTCTGTAGTTGGAAATATTTTTGGAAAAACATAATTTTCCCAAAAATATTAGCTGTAGGCCATAATCATCAACATTTCTAGTACTAAACAGTTGACAGGTATTACTTCATGTGTGATGAATCTATTTAATATTGCAGCAATCAAATCACAGAAATAATTCAGTTACACTTCTATGATATTCTGAAATCCTGAGACACACCAGCTCTTGAACCTGAAGACAGCACATGCTTTAAATTACTTAGTTTATCCAGAACACACACACACACACACACACACACACACACACACACACACACACACACACACACACACACACACCACAGAGGAAAATAAGAAGGTTTCTAGTAAGAAGAAAAAATGTCGACTTAGACTCCAAAATTCAGAGGTTGTGTTGTGTCAGAATGACACACACATATGCATGTACAGACCCCAAAGTATTTCTATGCTAATATGAATAGATTTTATCCTTAACATAATCAAATAAATAACCCACAGGCCAAAATAAAGTTGTATTGTGTCATGTTCATGTTGCTAAGAATTTTTTGGGCATTTCTGACATGAATCTTAACTTGTATCCGGACAATGACCTAAATACAAGGCAGAAATTGCTGTTGCAATCTAGTTTTGTGGGTGGCATTTCAATGAACACAGACTCATCCAGCTCATTTTAATACTGGCCAGAGCAGAAAAATGCATATTACTGATGGCTGCAAACAAGCAGGCCTGTTGATAATCAGGCACTTTAGCTGTCCCTAGTTGAACCTCTACAGCTCCCACATTGTGTTCATCTGAAATTATTATAATAGTGGTAACTATTATAACAGACAGCACAAATAAGATAGAGACACATGTTACTAAAACCTGGATTGGGTTTAGCAACCAATCCAGGTTGACCACTGGTGGCACCAGCCTGTCTTCCCTTTCAACCCATCAGGATGAAGAGGCAATGGATGCATAGATCAATTGCTGGATATTCTAGGTAGTCCTATGTAATTTTTTTCTACTGCTATCCATCCACAAAAGACACCAGGTCTAAACTGCAACAAACAATTATGTCTGCAGATAGGACCATCATGGTCCACTCAGGAAAAGAGCAGCTAACATGACTGCAGACCCCACACATCCAGGACACAAACTGTTTAAACCTTTATTATCAGATCAGCAGTACAAAATGCTTTTTTTGCAAACACCAGCCATCAAAGTGACTGGTTTCGTTAACCAGGCTGTCTCTCGTATGAACACAATCAGTACATTTGCAGTCTAAGTTGTCAGCTATCCTACTGTGGGAAAACACACTGCACTAATGCATTCAGGATTGGTGGACAAACTAATAACACATTTGCTTGTGTATCTGCTACAGACACCAAAGGTTTGGAAGAATGTAAAGCTTTTCTATCCTTAGAGATGTTTGTACATTAACAAGGCAATAGAGACAAACACCAACAGTTCAAAAGGCACAGCGGTGTGATAGAGTGACAGTGGAACATTGTTGTCACCATACATAAAAGAAGTAAAGTTTCAGTTTTTATCAAGCCTCATATTTCCTTCATTATTGGTCCATTTTTTTATATAAGGGGCATTCTGGCATTAAATTGTTTCTGTCCTGAAAAGTGACAAACAGGGACCATTTCAATTGTTGGCAAACTATTCTTTCAATTCAGTTTTGATAATCGGCTACTTGTGTGACAGAAGTCTGATGCAGGGAATTGTAAACCTGACGAGTTGCTTAGTTTGTGTACATACACAAAACAGACTGTCAAGAATAAGACTGGATAGTTTGTCTCTCTTAAGGAATTCCCTGCTCAATATATGCTTCTTTTTTCCCTTTGAGTTAAAGTTTGGTTTTTCTTATCATAGTGGACAACTTACTCTTTTTAAGCTGCGTTTGGCTACATTGACAGGTGTTACTCATCTAAACCTTCACAAGACAATGTTTAGATGACTTAACCTTCTCTTTGACCAACCTTTGACAGGTTTCTCTTCTGTTTCCCACCTAAACAATATCCATGTTGCTCTTTCGAATAACTTTCAATGAAGCTGTTGGCTCAATATATTCATCTGAGTTAATGATGTTAAACCAACTACTGGACCTACAAAAGCACAGTACTTTGATGTTGCTCCACAAATGACAGCCTGTTGTAAAATTCAGTTTACTGAAGTGTTAATGGCAGACTGAGTGGTTGCAGTGTATCTGAGAAATTATACATCTGTGAGCATTTGTTGAGTGAATTGTTGCATACCTTATAAAACACGCATAAATGTATATGACGATTTTACACGCATGTAAAATTGTCGTAGCTTAAAGGGATAATATTATGCAAAATCAGCTTTTTGAGTTTGTTTTTAGTCCCTCATCAAAAACATACCAGGAGCGTTACCTTGATTGTGTCAGGATTGGACCTAGCGCCACCTTCGAGACACAGCTCCTTCACTGAGCTGCAGTTTCTGAGCTTCCACCTCACAGAGCTTCCTTCCTCCAGCAGCAATTAGCAAACACCTGGTGGAACTGCACATCAGCTCATCTCATGATACTAACTACTTCTCGGTGCAACTCTGGTTGCAACCCAGAAAATCATAGAATTAGATATATATTTTATTGTTGGTAAGCTAACAGTGATAACAGAGGAGAACATGAACAAAGCACCAACATTTAAAAAAAGAAATGTATATTTGTTTTCAGAACAAAAAGCACAATTGGTATTTTTTTTAGAATGTTTTCTAAGACAGTTGAATGTAACCATGCACATTAATGTTTGTGTTTGCTGGGTAATATGTTGGTCACATTACCTGAGCTCCCACAAAAGCCAACACTTAATATGGCAAAACCCATAACAAGCACTGTTGCACAACAACTATAATTTGGGAAATTGCAGCTATAACATATTTACAGTTGTTATTTACATTTACTATACTATGTGGACACTAGGTCTTGTGAAAATGCTTAATTTTTAAAATATGCAATTGTTTTTACTCTGTAACCTTCTTTTAACATGATGTTAGTCTGTAGCAGCTGCACTGCAGCCGGTTTAGGTTCCCTCTAGAATGATGTTCCACATTCAAGGTTACAAGGATCAGCCGTACAAGCTGTGTCTGTAGTCATGTTTCACTTAAAATGTGGTGTTTCAGAGGCAGCTTGGCCTGGAGAGTATTTTTAGTAGCACTGGTTCCACAAAATTCTGCACTATTGAAAAAATACTCCTAGCAGCTGTCCTTGCAGTCGTGTTTTAGACCTTTAACCTGTGACATAAAAGTAAAAATCTTTATTTTTTTATTTCAGTCTGGTTAGTTTTTCTTTTCTGCTCAGAAAAAAACATTTAAATTGTGACTTTCTACGCCCATTTCTTCTGTTTTGCAATTCTTTTCCTCAGATATACTTGATAGTATTCACCATGTACTCAGTTCCAAGAGATGACGACTAATTCATTTCATGTTGCCTCGTTGATGTCCTTGATCAAATAAGTAATTTTGAATGGAGTATTTTACAAAACGCTGGAGAAATTATTCACATTTTGCTTTTTTCCCACATTTCTGCCACCATCTTCCAAATACCAAGTAACCATCACCGTAGTCGGTTAACCTTTCCAACTCAAAGTGAGTCCGTTATGATTTCCAGGGTACATCAACGTATGTGTCCTTTAGAGTCAGGCAGAAATCTACAAACTGGAACACCAAATTAACTCGCCCAGAGTTTCAGTGTACTGTCCAGTTGTTCGGCACAGTCTGTCTTGTTACATTAAGCATGTGACAGACCATTTAGGCTCAGAAGAAAAATGGTGCAGTGTTCATTACCGTGGCTCCTGAAGAGAACACACGCATGGCCTCATTTATTTTGTGTGCGGGTATTCACACAACGATAAAGGACCTGATGAAAAAGACATTCCTCTGCCACCAATTTCCTTACTCTTTTCCCTCTGCTTTTTCCATTCTCTTGCAGAATCATAAAGATCAAACAAAAACACATTGCCATACACCATCAAGACTTAAAAGGGCATCTCAGCTCTATTGATTTTACAGAAGTCTATAGCACTCGCAGTTACTTCTTAGAGAAGTGTCGAAATTGTATGAGAGGATGCAGCTGCAAATATTCCAAACGTCCACATTAATTGGCTCGGGGAGGCAGGGTGCCCTAGAACAGTACCATCAGAAGGTTGATGAGGATAGAAAGCCGATTGGTTCTCAGTTAGCGTAGAAAACTGCACATTATAGAGTGAGCGATGGTGAGACATAACTCTGCATTATTAATGTGCTGTCTTCACTCCATTCCGGTCTTCGAAATGCACTTGTTACCATTAATTACAAAACAACACATAAGACATTTTTCCAAAGATTCAAGCCTGAGACCTGCTGCTCATTATTTAATGCCTGCACCCTTGTACAGTAGCCCCAGTTGAAGTAGCTAGCTTGAGCCTATATCTTTGAGTGATGCAGGAGCTTTAGATCCCAAGATAATGTAATAATAACTGAACTGAGTCAAGAGCTAAGGACAAAATCGCACACTGAAGAGCAGCTGTGTTATATCAAAATACTAATACTAAAAATAGAAACAGTCATAGATAAATCTAGCAATGCTAACATGCCACATTACCTTAAGATGTGTGGGAATTTTTCTCCCAGTTATTTTCTAGTAAAGCTGCACAGAGGACCCTGAGTATTTCTGAGGACTTGGGAAATTAAGACACATATACTGACTGTTTTAATAGTATAAAAAAACATATAAACACCAAATGAACAGTAGAAACCATCCTTAGTGCTACATGAGAAGCTAACATCTAGTCTTCTTTATTTTCATTTTCATTGGTACAGCAAGGGAAATGAATGGTGCTTCTGCATTGGCTGCTTTGAAAACACCAGCTAATTGCTGCTACATGTATTTCTGCTTTTCTAGCTAAGCTGTTTTCCCCGAATATTTTAGTTATGCTCTATAGAAAAAAAATTGGTAGATTTTCTGCAAATAATTTTCTGCAAATAGTTACAGTCCACAGAAAAATCCTGATGATGAATCCATTAATACTGAACCACTGCATTTATTCCATGCACTGTAATTTTATAAAGCATTTCTGCCTGTGAAGAAGTTATGGTTTCAAAAATATACCATCTTAAGATTCCTGTATTATAAAGTTGTGTTTTGTGATTTTTAGATTATATTGGTGACCAGAGTCACCAATGACCAGAGTTTTCTCCACCTTCTGAAAGCAGACTTTGCCTGTCCTGCTTCCCCTTTAAATGTTTCAGCACATTTCATGACATTCATGCACATTTCTCTTGTTCAGAAGGAAATTGGACTAGTTGGGAAGTTGTGGATTAAAATTAAAGGAGCATGGACTATTACTGATATTTAAGTAATATGTACGTTGAGCAGCATACTGCAGATTCACTGTCTGGGCAGATAAACCAATTCAATTAACCAGCTAATATAAGCTTGTTAGACACTAAAAAGCAGAATGACAAAAAGGAATCATTTTTCTGCACAACGAGCACATTTAGCTAAAAACTTCTGATATATGTTATAGGTATTTATGCTACATTGTTGTTTTCCACTTCAGCTTACATCTGATTTTAAACAAGACATAAAACTGTTGTCTTCATATCTCAGTGTGTCAGAATGTAAATGAATGTTATAGATAACAGTATTATAATGTTGATAACCAATATATTATTTTAGTAGCAGAACATATGTGAATTATTCTTTCTTTTGGTAATATATCACTAATCTTCATATACTGATGTGAATTTCATTATAAGCCAATTTTATTATGAAGTCAGTGAATACAGAAAAACATCAAACGTAGTGCCAACCTTTCATCATTGTCCACGAGGGGTCAAAACTGTGCCAAAAAACTATCCCCTTACATCATTATGAAAAACATTGATGTTTTTGCACCAAATTCTTAATGTTGCAACTTAAATTGAGACTTGTGGGACCAAGTACAGTTTTTCTAAAATTGGTATTGTCCAATTTTGGTGAGCCTGTGCAAACTGTAACCTCAGTTTTGGGTTCTGCAGTTGCACCTTACCTAGTTGTTTTTGATTTACCCCGTCTGCTTCAAGGTTTTGGTCTCAGTGATTGGATTCTCCAAATAACCAGACGTTATTTGTGGCTTTTCTATTTTCTTGAGTCTGCCAATTCTGGGGCAACAATGGCATTTTGGGCAGAGCAGTTGCTTTGTAATCGAATAGTGTTTGGCTTGATTTCAGCTTCCTTCTGCCACATGTTGACATGCCCTGGGTAAGGAAGGCACTTAACCCTAATTTTCCCCAAGCTGATGTCTGCACATTTGGGAGATGTGATGTAATGTGGCTCTAAAAAATGCTGTGAATTTAATCTGTTTCCCATGGACATTAACAAGTGATTGTCATCCCCATTAGTGCTTGCTTTGTTGTTATTTTTGTCTGACCATCTTCTGTAAACTTGAGAGAATGTTGTGAGTGAAAATAGTTTAAACTTTTTCTGAAATCCTCAGATCGGATTCTCTGTATCGACAATAATGTTCAAAGTCAGTCAAACCTTTCTCCCCTATTATGTAGCTTGAGTTTAATTTCAGAAACTTGTCTTCACTACTTCTGGATGACTAAATGCAGAGTTGCTTCTATGAAACTGGCTGATTCTTCATTTACACGCACCCTGAAAATGATTTCCTGGAGCAAAATATTGAAATTATATAGATATAAAAAGAAATAAGAGTAGAATATGTTCAGACTTGGGGAAATTTGTCTTTATATTTTTGCATGAATGCTTTGACATCCATACAGAAATAAATCCATCTAAATAAAGACACGTCTTCATTCTGCAAAAAATATTGAACAAGTTTTACTCCATTAAGTCTTAATAAATGCAACGTTTTCTTTCCTGATTAAACATAACCCGGCTTTCCTTTTCACAATTTCAACACTTTCGCAAGCTTGGATATATTATTATTTTCCTGCTTATATGTAGATTAAGTGTTTCTTGTGTTAAGTATTGATGGTGTACATTAATGCATGTTTATCAGCTTCGGGTTAATTTCAGGCCGTTTCTGTTTGGTCACAGAAATATAAAAGAACACACCATTACAGACTGTCTCTGCGGATATATTTAGTACTTTGCCATTCTTAGTTCCCTTTTGGAGATCTTCAGCTTGTTAACCTTCCCCTCTTGTCAGACTCGGCGTAAAGTCTATTGACCAAGGATCAAATCCTGTCTGAGTTGCTCCTCCTCTGCCTCAACTTTCTGCTCTCTTTTGTACTTTTCCATCATCCGAGAGTGAAATGTTCTAAAGATATGCAATTTGTTTGCTGCCTACATATAAATATCCTTGACTGTCACATTGCTGGAGGCTTTACTATAAAACTTGAAAGAGCCGCTGAAGGCTTTTCTGTGTTTATCTTTCCATTTGTATCGGCTAAGATGCTGCAGTAAAGCTGCACGCAAAATTCAAAAACTAAAGAGGAGAGGGTTTCACAAGGTGTCATGGCCGTCACTGACTGACACCATTAGAATAATGAGAAAAAAAATTAAGCTACGCTTTCAACCTAATGTTAACCGCCGCAAAATCCTAAAAAACGTTGAAATATTCATTGTATTTTCACCCAGCAGAATATTCTTGCTTTGGTCCTGATCTTATGTGTTCAGTGTTATTAAAAAGATAAAGTCTCAGAAGGAACACTGACACTACTTTGTAAATGTTTGGATTTCAAAGGCTTCTCTATTTCAGTGTGTGTGGATATTTTTGCCTTGCCACATGTTAATGTGACAGCTAAGAGCTCAGTTCAATTGAACGTGTTATTGCTCAAGGAGAGCAAATGTCAGTCATTTCCCCTTGCAGGACAAACCATGAGTAATTCTTAGTTGAGGAGAGTCCTAAGTTGAAATGACAGCAGTTAAATAGGATCTCGTTCAATGTAGATTTTCCTTTTTTAAACTTTGTGCCTCTCCATCACTGCGTCGTCAAACTTTTGATTTATGTATTCGACTAAGAAGCTTTCTGATGACAAAAAGAAAGGCCCTTGAAACATCAGGCTCATTCTGCCTTTTATTTTTAGCCAATTTCTCTCCAATTAAATCAGAGAAATAGATGTGCGGCTCCCGTGATGCTAAATTGCCATTCACCTCTGTTCCTCGCTGAGCTGAAATGGGCGCAGGATTGCTGTAATCACCTGGACTGCTGGACTGTTAACTCCTAATAGACTTTTGGAGGTGGCAGGTTTCTGTTACTTGTGATTAATGATCAGATATCACATCTGTAATCAAAGTGAGTGATAGTTTAATAATGGAGCGGCCTCAGCAGTGAAGATTTATGCTGTCATATCAGCAGAGAGGGCGATGCCATTTTTAGGAAGTGCGGTGCCAGAGACATCACGAGAATCATCCAGCTCAAGAACATTTTCTCTGCTCTGTGTATCTGTGCTATGGATACTGTCAGTAGGTTTGGACAGCAGGTTGTCCATCTTTGTTTTAAAGTGCCTCTTCATGAGACGTCATGATTAATAGTTTGAACTTGGTTAAGAATGAAAATCATATAGAAATCAAACATTTGCTTATTTGTCAAATCTGTGTGACCATATGAATAACAAAGCAGTTATTATCAGGGAATAAATTTTTACTTTAATAGCTTGCAATTTAAAATGAGACAAACAAAAAAAAACCTTGTTTTAAAAACATGGTTTTCAAATTCCACTTACCTAACTCCTTACTCGCCAGATGCTAAGATTTGGTACATATGTTCATTACTTCTTATAACTGCATTCCAAATAAAGTGCAAACCGATACCATTAGTTCTCTTTATGTTATTGTGCACTTTGGTAATATGAACCCACGGGAATTTGTCTTTAAAAGTTATTGTGCTGATGTTTTGTTGCTAAATTACCCCAGAGAGCAGACAACCATGGAATGTAATGAATATTGTTCAATGGGTAAAGTTCATTATCAAACCTTTTTAATGGCAAACATTAAGCTTTTGTCCCATGAGAGGCAAGTGGCATTAAGTAAAAGCCCACTGCCCATAGAAATCTTTGTGATTAACCAACCAGGGTACATCTGGTGATCAATGTTTGCATAACATTTGCACTCAATAAAGTTTAGTCATAAAATGCGAATTTATCGGAGCAAAATGCAAGCATGATTGAAGATGGAAGTTTGAAAGTAAAAGGAAGTCTAATTATGGGAGCTTATGCAAAGTCCAGAACACAGAGGGAAGAAAAACCAAATACAGAAAAAGTGTAAGTGAAGCATAAGTGGGTTTTGAAAGAAAATTTGGAGTTGTCATTTAAGCATGTATATTTTTTTTATGCATGACGTTCAACAAAAAGCATCTGAAAAGGCTGCTGTTTTCTAGATGACCAGTTCTGATTGTTTTGGCTCTAGATGGTCACCGGAACATGTACAATTTATGCTGAAAGCAGTAGAGCAAACCTTTCTATAACTGACACCATGCAAAACTATGTTTTAAGAACAAATCATTTTGGTATTGCAGCAATAAATTCAAGTTGACTGATTGTGCACAAAGAGATGAGTCAAAGTTGACCTTTACATGTTCAGAGTGTGTGCATCACTGATGAGACTGCACTTTTCTTAAGAGGAAGAGGATTTTCAGCTGGATACACCTGTCTGGAACAGAATAACCAGTCTCTTTCCTCATTTTAATACTTCAAGATTTAGTGTGGCACTACAGAGAAAACTAGACAATTATTATTGGTCTGGAAAAAGAGAAATAATAAATACATTTGCTTTAGGTACATAGTTAATTAATATATTATATGTCAATATTAGGAAGGTTTAGCTTTTTTATAGCTTGACTTTGCCATAGTGATGTGCCATCATGGGGGGAGAAAGCAGAGTATTCTCTTCTTGTGGAAACTTTATTCTAACCTAAAAACCAAGGACTCCACGGGAAATATTTTATTATGAGAGATAATAAGAGGCAAATGATTTCAACAAAAATAAGACAAAAAAGCTGCAGGAAAGCCTTTATTTTACAATTTTTTTAAAAAGTATTTTTGTATCAAGCAGCAACAATCATTGTGTCAATCTTCACTCACCAAAGATATTCACAATAAAAACGATAAATTAATTTCTCAACTTAGTTCTAAAGGAAAAAATTCCAGCAGTATAATATGCATAAAACACACAAAGAAATAAAAAGTTTCAGCATAAACACAAACATAGCACTGTCCTTGTGAAAAAAGACTGATAAAACCCAATTTTTCTATCTTTTAGTTATTCATCTTTCAGGAGACCGTTTATAGTGGCTGCCTGCGGTGTCGTCGGTATAACACAGATTCAGTTGTTACTTTCCATTAGTTGTTCTTTGCTTAGGTTTGGAAAAAAAAGTAGGGGGAAAAAACTGCAGTTACGACATCAATTGCAGTGGTAAAGGATCCTGCACAAATAAGCTTTCAACCATGTTCCCTAGTAGAAGGTTTCATTTACAGTATCGAGCAGATCTTTCACACTTGAGTTCATTTTCCCAGAGGGATTAAAATGTCAGGGTCGGGCCTGTAATGCATCCTGACTTAAAGTTTGGCCAAGAATCGTGAAGAAGATTGTAAATTACCCCAAAGAAATTTGCTGTTGATTCTGAGTGAGGCGGCTGTAATCAATCGAGGCACTTCTCTGAAATGTCTGTTAATCAAGATGTGTGTCTGGACACGTGAGTGTGAGCGGGTTCTCCCATTTGTCAGGGCAGAAAGACAGGTTTTCTCATTTCATTTCAAGTGTTTCCAACTTCTATAAACTTTAGTAACCCTTGGAGCAAGTCTGTGGGTATACCTACGTGGGTTTTCTAATTGCTTATAATTATTATCTTCTAAGAGCCAAGAAACTTGGAGCATTTGGAACTCAGTTTTATCTTTTCATTTCAGATAGCATGTGCAGCGTTATTAATTTCTTGAGGGCATAGTGAAAGAAAAAAAAAAGAAAAAGAAGCAAAAAGTACATTCCTGATGGTTGATTTAGAAATCTGCCTCAGGTGTAGCATGTTCTCCCACTGACTCTGGCTATCTCAATAACCAGCAGACACATTAAACGGGGCCGTGCATTTTTTTGTCGTTTCATTTACTGTTTCTATGTGCACCACTTAAAGTCATAAACTTTGTTGGTTTTTAAACATCTAATAAAGTCAGTCGCACAGAGCTATGCGAGTTGTGAATTCTAATTTAGTTAAAACTAGACAAATAAACCTGAACACGAGGCTTCACTACAAATACCAGATCAAAAAAGATTTTGTAGATATTAAAGGCACCCCTTAGTGTTCCTCATTAACATTACAGCAATGCAACATGGAACCCATGGCCCCAGACTGCTCCCACTGACATGAAAGCATCCCTGATTTCAATACGAAAATAAGGACTGGTCCTCTTTGATCACTTGATTGCACCATCTTCTTTCCTGTGGTTACACATAACTAATCCTTTTAAAACACAACTGGCAGGTGGAATATTAGTGGACATAATGCTTTTAGTATCTTTTTAATGAGGGGTAGACCATAAGTTTTGCTTTTACTAAACACAAAGAAACAAGACGCCTCATTTCTTGTTATTGATTCACTTAGAAAATACTAAAGGGACAATAGCTTGATCTCATATCTAATAACATCTCATATCATTGCTCTGAACTTTATTAATGGACAAACTTAAAATATTAAAATGCAAATAGAGCATTAAAATTCACTATTTATCCATGGTTTTAGATCTAGTTGAATTTTAATTGTTTTTAACCATTCAAATAAAGAGCAAACTGACTACAGGACATGCAAAGTATTTAGATATGAAAACACCAGTTTTGTGTTAGCTTACCCTTAGGAAAAAGAAGCTTTAAATTTAGTGTACATGTTCAAAAAATTATTTATTCATAGTTCACCTCCTAAACATTCTGAACTAGACTGACACTCCTTAAGCAAACAGCTCTCATTCAGTCGTCATAATTTGTCTGATTAAGAAACAAAGCATTGTTTTTTTCCTTTACATGGGTTGCAACATCAAACAGACTTTGTTTACAGGCATCCGGTAATACGACAAATCCTCACTCTAAGTAGCTTCCTGTAATCTTTCCACGCATCTTTAAATCTCCTCTTTGGTCGACCTCTCGGCTTCCTGCCATGTCGGTTCCAAACTCTGCATCTGATAGAATCACTGCCTCTCAAGTGAAACCGTCTGTCTCAGTCTGACTTCTCTGACTTTATCTGTAAATAATCAAAACATCTGCTGTCCTTCTGATGTGCTCATTCCTGATCTTACATATCCTTGTCACTCTCAGAGAGAACCTCAACATCTTGAACTCTGAACCCTCCAGTTCTGCCTCCCAGCGTTTCCTCATTTGCACCGTCTCTAAATCAAACATTGTTGGTTTCACTACTGTCTTGTTCACCTTTCCTTTTATTCTTGCTGACACCCTTTCATTACACATCACACCTGACACATTTCTCCATCCATTCAAATGCTGCTCCGCCTCTTCTCCACACTCTCCGTTGCTCTGGGCCACTTAACGTCCTGAACCTTCTTTACTTCTACTCCTTGTAGCACCACCGTTCCACATGTGCTCCTCTCATTCACACACGTACGCTGTACCTCCGAACCTGTTGCAAAGTAATTCACCAGTTGACACACTGATAATGTCATTGCCCCAGATGAGTAACGTGGTGTTTGGCATCTTGTGTAAATGCCAAAGTAAGTGTGAATTGCTTACTAAATTTCTGTCCATATACATTCTTTGTTAACAATTAAGCTAACTTCTGAATCATCAAACTTGCAAATTTATAACATCTTGTGGCAACTTATATGTATGATGGACTGAGAAAAGTTAGAAGCCCTTTTTTGGTTGTCTCAGTTGTATATCCTGCCCATAGAAAATGTAAATAAGTAAGTAAAATGATTTGTTTAATCTATTAGTTTACACAGTCAGTATATAAGCCCTCAGCTTACACTTTTAACTTTTACACTTTCAAGGCTATATAGTCAAACCAAGAGGAGAGGCATCACAATTTGGTATCCACAAGGATGCGACAGGGAACATCTATTGTTCACCATCCATTACATCACAGTTAATATTGAGACTAAACTGAACTCACTTGAAGTTCCTCTTGAATGAAACAGCATTGGTTGTTTCAGAGTTGTAAGAAAAGTCACATTCACTCACATTCATGCACATCAGTAATAACTTGAAGGCACTCTGAGTTTTCCTCATCGTAAACTACCTTTTCATTCCAGAACACCAACATGGCAACATGTGAAACGGTGATAATTGTTGGGAGAAAAGTCATTTTCACACCATCATATTAAACCAAGATGTGAAAAAAGAACTTCAGCGATAAACTTCCCAAGTAAATTTAAAAACAACAAAGTTATCTAACTAAAATGCCTATTCTTAAGTACTGGAACTGTATCCTTATCACAAATAGATGTTATACTTTATATGGTGTTAAAGCCTGGATCTGCCGTAGTTATAGTAGTTACAGCTGCCCTAGCTACCAATAGTGAAATTTGTGTGATGTCACAAGACCATTTTCAATTCGATGCGCTCCGGCTGAGTCATTGTGTTTTCTGGAAGTACCATGGCAGCTGAGGCAGCTCAGGGGTGTGATGTAATGATAACAGATGGGCTCTGGCTGTGCCATTAGCTGGCATGAAGACATAATACCACATCTATAAGGTGCTTTTTTGGCGCTCTATTTCTTCCATGAACACACATTGAACAGGTTGTGGTGAAGTTACACACAGAACAGAGCACTGGACTTTAGCCAAGAGTAAAACGTAAGCAAACCAAGAAGCCGTCAAATGGCCATTAATGTTTTTAAGTCTTTAGACTACTTAAGTTCAACACAAATTTTATAAGTAGCACTGTGTATCGACAGCTGTGAGCTCCTTCTCACATCTTTTCTCTCTGCAATTATGACTTCATTTTGAAAGTTCACATGCTGTCGGTTGTTGATGGGGGCATTTATTCAAACGCTATGAGTTTCCAGATGTGATTGCTTAAGAGTCCATCAATCATACCTTTCATTGGTAGCAACTCACCAATTTTAAATGGCCAGCTAACATTTTATGAATGATTTTGGATGGTGGGAGGAAACATCATTGACCTTCTACTGCTTGGCAACAATTTGCATATTAAGTTTTGCCTTTTCTTCAGAAAATTGACCAACTTTGACAGATTCAGCTTGAGACCATCCTGTCAAAATGAGTCAGAACGCCTCCAGATGCAATCCAGATGCATTTTGAATCCAAATGTGTAACGCATACATTAACGCCTTTGAAAACGTGCTTTGCTAGATCTCATCTTATTACCAAATGCAAATACATTTTTGCATTTGGACTGACTTTGACAAACACTTTGAAGATATTATCTACTTTCAAAATTAAACTCTTGCATTAATCACAATACTGTGCAATACAGAGCATTGGTAACTAGAAAGAAAATAACAAGTGGCTTTCTATATTACAAAAAAATCAAATTATTTCTCACTGGCTTTCCACCTTGAAATGTGTTTGTCTGTTCTATCAGCTCCATCAGTGTTTTATATCTCCTGTGTAGCAGTCATTTAATCTATCAGGCACTAAGACTCCCTGGGAGTAAACAAACAGAACAGCTGTAAAAATCAATAACTCCAGACAAGCTAGGTACTGCAACTTTATCTGATGGACAGACTTACCTTTGTTGTTTCAAACAAAATAGCAAACCTGAATGAAATATATCTTTGTGAATTATTCTCCAAAATGTAGTCAACAGACTAGAGTTGTAACTGTCATGAATCCAGCCAGCAGTAGTATTTTGAAAAGCAACATTTGTGAACTTTCACTGTGAGTGCTGTCAGTTCAGAGTCCTGATATGACAAGTTGCAGTTTTGAACCAGAACATAGATCTTTTTTTTTTTTCTAAAGATAGTAAAAATGCATGGAACTGACAAGTCAGAAATCAAAGATCCTCCCTTCAGCGGAAATAAGGGCTCTGAAGATTATCCAGCATCTTGGATATAGCTGCAACGTTTTTTTTTATTCCGGTGTGTGTTGGTGTGTATGCATCTGCGTGTGTAGCAAAGCTGTTTGCTCGGAAAGGTGTCGTTCTCATAAAAGATTAATAGTTCCCCGGTGGCCCTGAGGCACCCAAGCCAACAACTCGGGGATCATAAATAAAACTAAATGGATCAATATTTCCAAGACTTTAGCAGTAACCTATGGCTACCCCTACCTTGAGAGCGAAAGCTCTGAGAAAGGTTAGGTTTTAATCGAACCCTTCCTCTGGTAATAACAAAGATGTCCTATTTATCATCAGCACTGTGTCGTAACGTACCTAAAATAAAGAAACTCCTCTGCATTCTGTAACAGTAACTATAGAAATTTAGACATCACATCTTCTGATGTCATTGACCTAATAACCAGTTTCAAAAGAACTCGTGAGATTATTTCTCCTAAATTGCCGAGTTTCTTTGCTGATGATGCAACCGCGTCACATTTATGTCTGGAGAAAACAGACAATCATGAATGTAGGGCTGGTCTCTGAATGGTAAATGAAGCATTTGGTCTCCAAACTGCCAGACACATTTGGATATTAATCAACTTTTATTGACCAAAGTGCCAAAGCAAAATGAAGTATTACAGCAGGACGAAACCTCTCCTTGATGAATATGACAAATGCAGTCATTTGCCTGAAGCTTGCAGAGCCATTATTGGTGCAGTATGATGATGGTAATTGTGATGCATGTTTTGATTATACAACCTGACCTGTCACTGTCGAGTACCTGAAAATTCATCCAAAATTTGAATGTTTTTGTGTTTTATCTCAGCAGCAAATCCGAGACTGATGTATAGTTTTATTTGTTTAGATGTATTTCATAGATTTACAATGTAAAACAAGTTGTCTTCATTTTATTCACATTAATTTTCAATTTGTTGTAAATACTTTAGCGAAGTATATGAATTCACCAGCCTGACTGATGAGTAGTTTCGACTCTAAGACATGAAAAAAAAATGTAAATCTAAGTTTATGCAACATGTTTTTGCACTCTATGAATGCCCAGAAGAAAACCCTCAGCATTTATTTGATTGAGTTGGAATAATCAGAACATTATGCAGTTGTGACAGCCGCCAAATATTGAAGAACTGTGCCAGACGAAAATAGATAGTGCCTCGCTGAAGAGAGAATCTTAATGCTAGGTTGAACAAATTTGATATTAGAAATGTGACGGTCAGAACTGGAAGTGCACTCATTTAAGGGTGACGCAAAAACCGGGCCGACAGTAAGACATGTCGTCCATTTATCTAAGGTAGTTCCTCGGAGTGAAAAAGTTCTAAAAATGATTCTTTGAATCCCTTTCTTTGGAAGTTCAGACCAGTATTTTATTCAATTTTCTAATTTTGCAGCAGTGTCCTCAGAATGATGTTACCTTGCATCATGTTAAGCAATGCAGAAGCTTTGTCCTCACTAATGAAGATGCACTTTGGCTTCCCAAATGTCAGAAGTAGATTAAAATGTTATTGATCTCTCATGTAAAAATAGGGTTGACTTATAAATTGCACACTCTACTATACAAGATTATTTTACAAAATGCCCTGAATTATTTTTTACAATTACAGCCACATAAAATACATTTGAAATAAGCAAACATTAATAATAATTTTTTTAAAAAAAACAAAAGAAGCAGCTCTTCATAGCAGAACTTAAAGCTCCTAATCTTAGGATGAAAGTGAAGGTTGATTGTACAAACTCCCCTAAGTCATGATGAAGGGCTGCTGAGCTAGCATGACTGAGCATGTTTATTGCTTCATAAAATAAAACCAAGCGTACAATTTACAGCCAGAGCAACATTAATTTGCTCTGGCATACTAAACTTGTATGCATTTTATCACATTTTTAATATATTTAGTAGGATGTCATGTATTTTTGTTGACCATTTTATAAATGACCTGTCCAGGGTGACCTCGCCTCTCGCCCGGAACGTTACCTGGAGATGTGCACCAGCAAACCTCCCGAACCCACTAGATAAGGGTGTAAAGAAAATGGATGGATGGATGGATGGATATTTTATAAGTGTACAATTTGGTCAAAGCAAGAAGGCTTAATTTTTTTTCTTGACTTTGACTTTTAATACATACTATACATTGTGATATTAGTAGCTGTCACTTCACTTTTGTAGCCTATTATTTTTTGTGACTTTTCTAATATGCATAGTTTCAGGTGCTGTTTTTATGCTCCAGTTAGAACATTCCCTTGACGTACATACAGTATCCATAAAAAGAAAAGCATGTTGAAGTGTTCCTAGACGGGCAAAAAAGAAGCTTATTCACGTTTTTTTTTTTTTTCACACTAGGGGACTGATGCCACGCACACTCGACAGCCAGATAACGCTAGAGAAGACTCCAAGCTATTTTGTGACCAGAGAGGCACCTCACCGCATCTCCAGCATGTCTCATGATACCAAGCTGATTGTTGTGGTACGAAACCCTGTCACCAGAGCCATCTCTGACTATACCCAGACTCTATCAAAGAAGCCCGACATTCCTACATTCGAAGAGCTAGCCTTCAAAAACCAAAGCCTGGGTCTTGTGGATACGTCTTGGAACGCCATTCGGATTGGAATGTATATCCTTCACCTGGAAAACTGGCTGCAGTATTTTCGACTGTCACAGATGCATTTTGTGAGCGGTGAGCGGCTGATAACGGACCCAGCGGGGGAAATGGGTCGTGTCCAGGACTTTCTAGGGCTGAAACGGATAATCACGGACAAGCACTTCTACTTCAATCGAACCAAAGGTTTCCCCTGTTTAAAGAAGCCCGAAAGCAGCAGCCAACCTCGATGTCTCGGCAAATCCAAGGGCAGGACTCACGTACAGATTGAGCAGGAGGTCATAGAGCAGCTGCAGGAGTTTTATAGACCTTTTAACATCAAATTCTATGAGACTGTGGGACAAGATTTCAAGTGGGATTGAATGTACTTTGAACAAAAAGAGACCGAACCGTTTATAAAAATGCCTACCTCTGGAAACAAGTTAATTGAGAATACCTTTAATATATTTAACTGAATAATAAACAGAGTTCATACTATGATCAACTCCGGTATTAAGATTATAAATCTATAAATATGGGTTTATCCTGTGGGTCATCTGGGGAGAAGTGTAATTTATTTATTGATACATAAAATATATACCAAACAATTTTTCCTCCCATCAACATGCTAATTAAATATTTTTCAATCTATTTTAATGGATCAACTTATTTACCAAATTAACGTCACAAAGCTTTCCCGCCATTTGCCATCACCACACAATCATGACACAGCTTAAATATTTATTATCCAGATTCCTTATTTATTCATTATTTCCTCTGAAAATGATCGGCTGTCCTTACTATTAAAATGAGAACTCCACATGAAGTCGCCTCATAATGTCAGATGAATAATAAAATCAGCCTGTCAGTTCTTTTCTGCAGTTAAACTTGTTTTTATTGCAGACATAAAGTTTGGAAAACAGAATTGAAAAATACTATGAGAATTAACAAATTAATAGGTTTAATCAGAGATCTTTAATTTTCATATATATTTATAGATATATATATGTTTACATTTTGGTGGACTTTTTTTCTGTGTTTGTGTTCTTAATGTGATCATCTAAATAAAAGTCCTAAATACTGAAAACATTTATTGGCAATACATTTTTTTTTCAGTAAGGGTGCATGCAGTATGGTGTCTTTTTAAGTATAAAACCAAATTTTCAGAAAGCTGACATTTTACACACATTTGCATACACATTCTGGTCATGGCTGTTAAAAACTTGTCTGAATACTATGATTGCAAACTTGCTATTATTAAGCCTTTTATTTATGTCTATGTCAATAAATAAAATGTCAAATTAATGATATTTTGCTGCTAGTTTAAAACTTTGACCGATCTCGCTTGGAATCCTTAGAGCACTAAAATGTCTCAATTTTGTTTTGAAATTCTGCTTTCTGATTCAAATGAGAACAATAACCTGCAGTAAACATAAGTAACTCCTTCCTTCTACCTGATGAGATCATGACAGAATGACTTCTGTGAGCTGGTTAGGACTAAACCAGCATAAAGTCTTAAGAGAGAGATCGGAAAAATGACGTCCAGACACAAAAAAATATACTAACCCAGCACTAAGTGAAAGCCTAATTAAAATAACAAAGCATGGATCAACTTAGTTAAAGTTTGGTTGTGAAATTGATTTCCAATAATTGTGACTTGTTCATATCTGGTAGTCTTAAATTAAGCCCTGTTTTTGTCTGTATGCTTCTGCTGAAGAGAGCAGAACCCAGAACCTTTGCATGATAGACTATGACAGAGAACAGCCAGTCAACTTGGGCAGAAAGAACAGCTGTAAACCTGACACTCCCTCCAGCTAAAGAAGAAGAGCTCAGGGCATCAATTCACATTGATTAAAACAAAAGGATTTTGAAATCTTTCCCAGTCTGCTGGAGACAGGCACCAGTCCCCCTGCAGTGACAAGCAGGTATTGACCAGGGACGCCCAAGTTCAGTCCTTGAGAGTTGTTATTCTGCAATTTTTAGATGCATCCCTTCTCTAAAACACCAAATTCAAATAAACACTTTGTTACCAGGCCTCTGCAGAGCTAAATGACATACTTAGTGATTTCAGTCAATTAATATACACTGTATTGGAGAATAAATGTATCCAATAGATGTGTGATAGAAGCTCTCTCTACAAGACCAGGCTTAGTCACCTGAGGTCTAAAGGGTGGAGTTTAGGACCTGTTTGTTTTTTCATCAAGATGAAGAACCCTTCCAGGCTACCCATGCAAATTCTTTAGAAAAGCATGTATTGGCTCCATAAATTACTTAATGACTTGAACTAAAATAGTCAGAATCAGAGCTTAAAGTTTGTCCCTGAAGTAAAACTGGGATGACAATGTAACTTCTACGCACGGAGTGAATCAAAAATATACTTTTAAGTGACTATTCACCCATATCCCACCGAGAAGATTATATGAAGCATACCGAATTACTGAGCTTGACAGTTTCCAACGATCCTGTTAAAAGTTAAAATGTTCCTTTCCAAATGCTTCTCTGCATGTCTTCGTGTCATTTTCATTCACAATCCTTTTTTTTTCCTTGACAGATTTAATGCTGTCACTGCTCTGAATGGCTCTCCGTGCTGAGCAGCTGCATTAACCTCTTGATTTTTCACCCTGAAGCCAATCAGAGCTGTCATTAATGATTTCCATCAATGCATCTTTGACAAGGAAGAGATAGGGAATTTCTGAAGGGGGTAATAATGTGTCCAGTATCTGGAAAAAAAACAATAATGCTTCAGTAATAGTCTCAAACTATTTGCATGTGAATTTGCATTATAAGCTCAAAACTTGTCATGTAGATTCATACAGCAAAATCGCATAAGACCTCTGAGTAAGGTTAGACTTTTCAGCATGTGGGTTTTATGTAAAACCAGAACATCTAACAGGACCATTTGTTAATAGTCCTCATGGGTCAAGACCCTAAATCGGGTCTTTAGAATTCAATATGCTCTAAACTGGAAACAACAAAACCATCTTAATTTAAGTGCATGTCCATTTAAAAAAGGTTTAGAAAAATAATTAATTTTATATTAGCTTTAAACTAATGAGAACTTGGAGCATAACTTTATATAAAAAAATCAAGGGGATCAATAACAAAATCCCCAAAGTCATGGTATATTTTATTTATTTATTTATTATATTTAATTTATTTTTCTTTCTTGGGAAAAGCTAAGTTTCCAACATTCCTTATAATGCATCTACTTATCTGATTCAGGTGTGGACAAACCAGAGTTTCCCAGCTCTGAATGCAAACACTTTGAGCTTAACATATTTATCTTGAACATAGTTACATAAAAATATCTAATATTGCTCCATGACAGGATTAAAAGAAGAAAACCACACAGTCTGAAATGGGTGAAAACTAACAGCAATTTCTGTATGCCTGGGCTACTGCATGAAATATTTCTCTGACTTTATCTATTCACGTTTCACTTTTATTGCTTAATCCCCTGCTGCACGCCTGTGAGTCCAGGCGCCTTATCCAGGCACGGTTAGACTAATGTGCTAATGCGACAATGTGACCCACCATATTAAGGAAATTGGGTATTCACTTGCTTTCCAACTGATGAACTCATGTCTGTTGGCCAACAGCAGTATTTAAACTGTCATTTGCGATATTCCTTATTAATATTTGATTAACCTGCCAGTGCTGTCTGCAGCTGGCTGCTACTTAGTGAGCCATCAGCAGACATACCAGTTTAGCAATAAGCTCAACTTTATCTCCGTTCAGTTAATTATAAGTTTTCTCCAAGAATGCTTAGGGCTGGATGACATGGCACTAAGGAAACTCTTCTCCCCCACACACCACATGACACTTAATGTATACTTTAATGTTTAATTAGTCCTATAGATGACTTCTTTCTTTTTTAGTCATAAAACATCAGATGAATATTTTAGTCAATTTTTGTAACTGCTATACAGGATCATAGGATTGTAGTGAAATTTTTTTTTTATATTTTCCTAGGGCATCAAATCTAACACCTGCAATGCTACTTGTGTATATATTGCAATAACTCCTCATTATAAAGAAACAAAGGTTCACTGGAAAACTAAAAGCTGTCTGACTGACCACTCTAACCTTCAACGTAAATACCAAAGAAGCTGTTGTAAATGTCATGAACTTTGAAAGACTCTTGAGGTAAAATAAACCTCTGGCGCTCATCAGAAATGTCTAACAGTTCATACTGGAATCCATTAAGCGAGAGCGAATTTATTTTCCACTTCATTAAATGAAAACATAATGAGTCCAAAAGGCTTTTATAACTGCTGCTGCTAAAGCTCTTAAATTTAACACCAAGCATCTCAAAAAGAAGCAGCTGTGAAAGATGAGATGTTGTAAAGATCACAAAATGAAAGACTGACACAAAAGAAAGATCATTTAAAGGGCAACTCTCAGATTTTAGAACTGGAAAACGTAAGCATCCTGAAAATTTGAAATGCTGATATCTTACAATGAGTTATCCCCCTTTTTCAAGGCAAAACGTTATTTTCATGTCATTTTCTGACAACAAAAGGCAGTCTGAACTCAATAAATACTTCAAGATATAAATGGTGACACAGCATCTGCAACCAATTTTCCTGCTCTGTATTGTTGTAAATAAAAAACAGATTGTTTTCTTGATAAAAACGATCCTTTAAACAGATGTTGAATCAATGTGTGGGCACTAATTGATGGCACAAGATGGAGTGAGCATTTTTACTTTCAAAAATTTGCAAAAAGTACAAGTAAGCTTTATAAAAAAGTAAACAGATTAAAGGGACAGACTTCTACTCACCCATCAAACACAATCTGTCTATGTTTTGCTTTGATTTAAGGAAAGAAGTGCACCAAGGGCAGGTCCGGATAATGAAACACAGTTCACGACACTAGGTAGCTAGAACGGATAGCTTGAGCAACGATTCAACAAAGGTGACCCTTTGTGTTGTTCGTAAGACCTAAGTCTATCCAATAAGAAAAGGCATTACGTGTCCATCAGTATGAAAGTGTCTGCTGGTAGCTACAAGTCTCAATAAATCTCTATCTGCTCTCTAAAAACGTTTCTCTGGAATGCTTAACAATGACAATTAACTACTGCATGGCTCACTAATGTAAATGAGGCGTTCCCTGTGAGAAGGTTGTTCAGAGAAAAATGAGTACAGACACCCCTATGCATTCCAATGACCCATCTGGTCAGAAAAGGAGCAAAAATTCCCAACTTTCGTATTATAATATAAAGTTTTTGTTATAAGTGGTGTTTTATTACTGCAGTGAACAAAAGTATAAAAACCATTTTACACTGGCACCTACCTTGCACGACTCTACTCAGCTCTGTTAGGTTATAAGGGTTTTCCACAAATAACAATTACTTGGTAAAACCCCCATTTTCAGAACCGACTGTGCTGAGGTTCCAAGCTTGTGAGGACAGGCAAAAAGTCCAACATCAGAAGACCATCAGTCACTTGTGTCACAAGATCGACTCAGACGCTCTTTTACTTCTCCACCCCAACCTTTTCTGGCTCTCTTCTTTTTCTATTCAGACAAAAAGCCAGAGGTTGAGCATATATGTTCAACATATCGTCCATGTTCACTTTGTTGCATTGTATTTGTGTGGCAAACGGATCATGTCGTGCTACTTTTCAGACTTTGGGGCTGTCCACTAGATGTTTTACTCAATTGTAATGGAAATTCAATTGAGCTCTGTAGAGTAGGGCAGAGTGGCTCTTAAAGTAGCAACAAAACTGAACTCATCATGGAGTCCTTTTAAATCCCTGGATACAGTGCCAGTATGCTAGGTTTCAAAGCTTGTTGTTTCAAGATAATGTTTCCCTTGATTTTCATCACCATAATGGACAAATAATCATATAAATCATCATCAAAGCAGAACAAATTAAAACTGAATACTTGGTATTACTTTTTTACATGAGGATGACAATTGTTTTATACTTTGAGGTCTGAGTTCAGTGTTCCAAATGTAGCATTCTTGGAAAACGCTTGCTTGTCCTCTGCTCACGATTTTTTTCAGGGTTTGTTTGCTTTTTAATTTCCAGATTTGCAAATGGAAATGAATGAAACCTGGTCACAATGCAAAGAAAAATGAGAAGATCTGAAAAAAATACAATGAAGGAAACAAAACTGATCAAAACATAATATCAAAAAATAATCTGCTCAATACATTCGTTGTAATATTTGAAGTGCTACACTGTGTGAAATTTTTCAGGTTGGCTAAACTTTTATGGCATCGCTCGACAATTCCGTGTGTAACAGATTTCTGCCTTGTTTCTTGCTGAGAGGTTCAGTTTCTACAATACGACTTCTACTTGTGGAGGACAGATTTGAAGTATTTATATCGAGACATCTTCTTGTCCCCATTAATGAGCCAAAGCCAAGCCAGATAATGATCGTGTTCCCTTTTTCCAATGGACAATGAGAACAGACGTTCTGTTGGATGATTCGAAACCTGGCAGCCTGTAACCCCTCCAGAGGAAATCTCATTAAATACTAAGATGGCATGCAAGCTAACCTCTATCTGCATCGATGCACCTTTTGAATATGTCATCAGTACCCAGGTTTTTTCCCTGGAACTGTCACTGTGCACCGTCGGGTACTTCAAGCAGTTTCTCTGAATTAAAAGCAGTTGAAAAAAAAACCCCACTTATCTCCCCTGCAGATGGATCCTGGTACTTTTTTTCAAAACATATCAATGTGTCTCCAATTTCCTCAGGCCTGATGCAATGCAAATGGCAAATTCTGCTCTAAACTTCTACGTTTTCCATTAGGGAAGAACATACATGATCATTGTCGAGTAGCCACACATACATGCACACAACTAACCATCGCAAACCTTTTCCACTCACCTCATTTCCTGTGGTCTGTTGAACATGCCTTACCTTCAGAAAAAGGTCAGATTGAGAACAGTCCTCCCCGGAGAAAGAAGGCTAATTAACCAGTAGCAATGGTGAATGAGTACCAGCTCCTGGGATACCACTCTCTGAGGCAACAAATAAATGTTTTCACATGTAAAGCTGGGATGTTGTCCTCTGAAACGGTAATCGGGGACACAAAAGATCATATTATTTCTTTAAAAAACAGTTTTTTTAATGAGGTAATCAAGTAGATGAGATATATTTAATGTCAAGAAATAGAAAAAAAATTAAAAACTGCTTGCAAGTTTTATGTATTTATTTGGTCCGTGGCTTCACTTCATGTTTTATGTAGAGCTACACAGGGAAACCACATCAGGGATTGGATGTTAAAAATGTAAAATAATAAGGTAATTAGCCCCCAACATGCCCATGGTGTCCATGGCATAAGGTCCTTGAAAAAATATTGCTTATAAATATTGGTACAAATTGCAAGACTGTTGCAGTAGCTCCATTTAATCATCTCTAGTTTATAATACATATTTAGACAGGTCTGGCTGTTTAATATTTTTTATGTGACTGTCTAATGATTTTTTATATCTGTCCTTCTGTTTCAGCTTCTGTAAAGCTTAGTCTTACATTTTGTCTTCTGAAAAGTACTATGTAAATATTACCCTCCCCCAACTCTAAATAGTCGAACTTGTATTTACTGTAATGAGTTCATCATCATAAATTATTTCCGTTTTATTGTTTTGCCACCAGACATTAAATTATGAGTAAGTGTTCTCAAACATTGCCCTAAAACATAACAAAGGAAACCTAATTTCTGGGAGAGAGAGATGCTACGATGCGATTTGTGTTTGTGCACAACTGCTTAATTTCTTCTTCTTCCAGTTGCCAGGAAACAAGAGGAGACTCCAAGATGTTATTGGTGCTGGCCATGAGACACTTTCACAACTCTCCAGGTCAGTAATAAGATTTGTTATTTTAAAATTTTTGCTAACCAGCACCTTATTCCAGCTCTTTATAATAATAAAAAAAACTTTCAGCACAACTGAAAGACTACATTTTAGAGGTGATTTATTCCATTGGACGCTGCTTTCATCAAACAAGTCTCAAAGCGGCAGTAGATATTTTCTGAAAATGTTTTTGGTTGGTAAGAAAATAATATTTTAGCAGCTGTTTTTGAAGTTACAGTTTTGCAAGTTAAAACAATCATTCTGTATTTTTAGCAGAAGAGAACCATGCTATGCCCTCTGCCTCCCGTTTAAATGCGAGATCGTGAAGGAAGTCAATTCTCTCTGCAGAATAACACCCAGGGGACTCCTGAAGGAAACGAAGGGACGGGAGCGATAACAGGCACTCTCTCCAGGAGGCCTGATAAATGCAGCCAGCCTGCGTTTGTGAGATAATTAAAGTGCTTTACTAAGCAAACGTGGCCAGCAGCTTGTTCAGAAGAGCCGACCACAACAAGGAGCTTCGCCAAGTGACCAACTCTTGCTTAGACTTCTTAACACATGACAGGTCACACCAAATGATTTACATACACTCCATAGAGAGACACATTTAAACATCTAAAAAAGTTAGAAAATAAAAACTTCTTAGAGCAGACGCAGCTCTGAGAAGTAAAGATTGGAGTAATTAAAAAATATATATTTTAATGTATTTTTACTCTATAATGAATTGCTTCTACTGTAGTGCTCTGAGATGGCTATTTCTGCTCCAAAGGTTCCACACAAAGTGCATATTAAAGCCCATTTCTAACTAAATCCAGTCACTTTGTGAGGGAAAAAAACAGTAGCTGTACTTTATACAAAATTTACACAGTAGCTAAATCACTGTTGCTTCTATGACACAGTATTGAAATCATTCTTCGTTTGTTTTTACTCGCTGATCAATACAGTAAATGTAGGCCGTTTGTTTGGATGTAATTTGTTATTCCTGGGTGGGGATTTATGAAAGCTCCTTTAATAAAACAGAAACATAAAGCTGCCGTGGTTGTTTTCAAGGTGTGAGTTAATGCCATTAGTGTCATACACACGAATGGAGAATGAGCTCAGCTGATATACTGCCTCATTGGCCGTTACTGTGTAGGCATTTTGAAAGAAACAGGGAGAAGAAAAAAAAAACCCTGGCTAAATCATTCTTGAATATAACTCTCTGTAATTGTGTAACTAATGGCCTCACTCTGGAGAACAGAAGACAATAATCGGATCAAAGCCAAAGCCACTGAGATTGCCTCTGCCTGCCTGGGATAACGTCTCTGAGGGAAATTATCAGAGATTGTGGCAAAGCTTTTTGCAATCACACTTGCTGGGCTCTGGTGTAATGTGACTTATTAAAGCGTTTCCATTGAATCATTAGTTTCACGCTTTCACTGAAAATGGGCTCACTCAGTCAGTACCAGTCCATCTCATTATTTTATCTGTTATCATCTCCGCCATCAGCAACCCTCACAAACCCCCCATTAAATATTTTAAGATATTTGCAGTTCAATGCAGCTGCTCTGTGCTCTAATGAGTCTTTTTTATTTCACAGAGTTAAAAAGGTCGAATTTGCTGCATGTAGTTTTTTGATGTGAAATTGTTGCTGTCAAATTTCAAAACTTTGGAGAAGTTGGTTTTGGCTCCAAACTTAAGTTTGTCTGAAAGCCCACAGATCTTGCAGGAGATGCAATAGAAAGTTTGACTTTGGAGAATTTCTAAATTCAAGTTGATAGAGGTTTTAGATCAATATCAACAGTCCTCTGCATGTACTAGGAAGACAACCATTTTATTTGTTTCTTTAGTGTTTTAGATCTACAATTAGGCTTACAGGCTACGTCCAAACAGACCAGAGACATGTCATTTAAGTCACTCACTTTCTTGGCATAGAGTTCAATGAATGCCTTGAGGCCAAGTCCAATAATGAGAAATTGGAAAAGGTTTGTTTGTGAACCTCAATCTTGCTTAGAAATATACCTCACCACTTGGAAGAGATTAAAACTTCTGGTTCAAAATTTAAATCTTCCCTGGAGAAAAACATTTTGGTCCATGTTAGTCTTATTCACAGATTAAACAAGCAAAATAGTCAATGGGATGAAACAAAACATAAAGTGGGGTCAGAGGCTAGTCATAAAATTTTAAGCAATGACTATTGATTTTTGTTTAATATTGATTTTTGTAATTGGAAAAGGAATTGGAAAAGGCATGTTATTGGAATTTCATGATAGTCAGCAATTTCTTCTGAATGTTGGGTATTTTTGTATTTAGTTTTATTTCAACAGCAGCAGCAAGTTTTTTGATTTATCCGTCTACCATCTAGCTGAGCTATTATTTTGTCTTTAATTCTTTGCAAAATAATAACGCTGCAGGGAAACTACCTTGGACTCTAAATGAGCTTTAGGTCCGGACTTTGACTGGGCCTATTGCAGATAATTCATCTTTAACTTAAACCCTTCCATTGTGAGTTGGGCTTCGTTTTTGAGATTGTTGTCCAACTAAGGTAATCCTCCAATTATTACTCAAGTCTTTGAAGAGAAACATCATGACAGCATGATTCTACAACCACCTTATTTTACCACTGAGAGCGCTGTGTAGTCCACCGTTTAGCAGCTACTAGTCTCCACTCTGTTTTAAAGAAGAAATCTTACACAACGTATGACGACAGTCACATATTTTATCTGCCGCGATCCCCGGTAGCATATTATGCTAACTA
>CAEGAF010043009.1:0-19335 GCA_903067075.1 Micropoecilia bifurca | reverse complement strand
GTTTTGCAAATAGTTCAAAGTTTAAACTGGCATGTTGTTCATCTTTTATCTGGTCATTTTGTGGAACATTTAACAACTAAAAAATAGCACAAAATAAGACTATTTTTTCCATTCTGATTGGCTGCTGTTAGTTCTACCAATTTTAACTTGAATGTTCATTGCATTTTTCTTAGACGCCTGTGAAAATAATTTCTATTCCCAGGACTTTTTTGTTCTCTGGGAAATTATTTTTTATGATAAATACAGAAACAAGCATAAAAATCAAAACATCTACAATAGTGATAGTAATAATAATAAAATAATAGTCAGTGCAAAGTAGCCTGCACATTCTTTGGTGGGGGGCGATGAGGGACCTGGATAAGGGCTGGGAGGCTCTGGGCCAAAAAAGGTTGAGAAACACTGATTTAGATGCTACATGCCTTGTTGAAGAAAAGCTTCTCCAGCTCAGATTGAGCATAAGTAGGAATTCATGGTCACTCCTGTAAATTTTACAAACACATTGATACTAGTAAAGGTATCAGTCAGTCACCTGACTCAGCTCAGGTGTTCACAAAATGTCATAAGGTTTGGTTGGTTCCCCTAGTTGATTATTTTTCTTTTCATTTTTAAGATTCACAGCCTCTAAATTGGCAGTGAGACACCTGGAGGAAGACATGCAGCAAACATCCTGAGGCTGGGAATCGAACCGAGGACTGACATGATGCATCCACTATTACTTAAACTTTTGTTTTTCTGTCTATGCAACAATTCTGCTTTTGAAACTCAGATTTTGCTTCACGACTTTTCTTTTTTCATTATTTATTGTCCTCTTAGCTCGTGCTCTCAAACTCCCTGCGTCCTGAACGTCTCTCTGCTTCAGCTCACCTGGCTACACATTAGATGAACGGATCAATGATTTCTTAAGATGTTTGCTGATACTTGAAACAGTCGATGTTTCCAAATGTACTTTGTTCAGTCTGACTGAACTGGAGTTATTTTGCAAAGAACATTGTTTGTAGTTTCTAGATGTGCAGAACTGGTAGAAAATTTACCCCATTGTGGTTCTGCACATACAAATATACATCATGATATTTAGATATTTTATTAGAGAAATACTGAGAATAATTTGGTTTTTCATCCATTTCACAACCGGTTATGATTCCTGCAGACATACACACCTGTGGAGCTGCATAGGACTTACATTTTGTCTCTTACAGCTGAACATTGTTTCTGTTCTTTACTCTGATTGGTTTGAATTATGCTACAATCTCTGACGTTTATCACTTCTTTCACCATTTACCAAAACGTACGACACAATCATTGCTGGTTTATCATGATCTGTCATGTAAAACCCATTAAAATGTGTGTGATTGTAAAGAAAGACACACTTGGAGTGATTATTGATTATTTACCATTCACATCCAGAGCCAATTAGAAAACAAAAGTAAAAAAGCTGGACAGATGGGTTGATAGCATGATGGTTAATAGAAACTAAGCATTTCTTGTGAATAGATGAGAATGTTGTTCGTCTAGTATGACAAGAGTAAAAACAGAAACTAGGCTTCCACCTTCAATACAACAAAACTAGTTTAACATTTGAAAGTTTAGCTTTTCTTTAAACCCCTTTTCCCAGACGGCTGTGATGCATTTACAGAGATTAGATACGTGGATATTTATAGGTCCAAGGTTCATGAGTCTGAGTGACCAGCTTATGAAGGTTATTTTTTAAAACTTATGCAGTAAAACTGTTTTCTACAGTTTCTTATCATCTGAAGGCTGAACACATTTAGTTTAAATATCCTTGGGGTGAATAAAAACAAACTGTTTTTACTTTTCTTGCCTCCTTTTCAAAGTGAAATCTACCATAACAACATTGAAGATAAATATATAAGATCTAGAGATGAAAGAGTATAAAAGTGACCCTCACCTCCTGTTGTTAAAGTCAAGAAGTTTAAGAATCCAAAAATCACAAAGAATCCGGAGGCGACCATGTTGACTCGTCTCTGCTCTGACCTGGTCTGACTGGAATGATTAACTCAACAGCTGACAGGACAGAGTGTCTCCTCCCACAACTTTTAATCAAACTGGAGCTAAACTGGTACATTATATTTTATTTGCATCATTTTCTCCACAAACTAAAATCTTGAGCTTTTTTTTTATCTTTATTGGACATTGGTCTAACACAGGGGTGACCATCCTGGTCCTGGAGGTCCAGTGTCCTGCAGCTCTTAATGTCTCCCTGGTCCAACACACATGAATCCAACAGCTGAATCAGCTCCTCAGTGCTGTCAGGTTCTCCTGAGTCCTGCTAACAATCTCATTATTTGACTCAGATGTGTTGAAGTTGAGACATCTAAAGGTTGCAGGAGTCCAGCCCTCCAGGCCTGGAGCTGCCCAGCTCTGCTCTAACACCAATGTCTGAAAACGGCAGACTAAGCTGTAACTGATATAAGTTTCTATATTTAGAGGCTGCAGTACAGTCCATGGAAGGTCAACAGTGTAGCTCAACAACCCTGACGCTTACGCCTTGATCAAACTGTAAATAAGGAAAACAGAAACTATGGATAGTATATTTAAAATATAGAGAAGTTTAGGTAACTTGTTGAAGATATTTATTGTCATTATTGTAGATATTGCTAGTGGGATCCAATGATCAGCTGATTCCAGCAGCTTTCATCCTCCAACACCGTTATGGAGCAGAAATACGTCCAAAAGTTTCAGGCTCCTGTATTTTAAAAGGTTAATATCCTGGTTTGTTCATTATGATGCTGCATTGTGGTGCAGATGCTGCTGCCCTGCAGCCAGAAAGTGCTGGTTCAAAGTCAGAGCACCTTGTTTTCCTCCAGGTGCTCTGACTTCCTCCATAAGCAGTTCTGAGGGTGTTTTTTTTACTCCTGTCAGTCCGGTAAACTCGGTCCTATTGGAACCAAACCTGTAACATCTGCTCCACCTCCAGCTTCTGTGGTTCTTTCTCTCTGAGTCAAACCAACCTGTTCCCCTCCTGGCCTGTAGAGGCACTGCACCAAGAACCACTGAAGGAAACGGTTGTGGTTCTTGGTGCATTAAACTTCCTTCTACACCAAATGTAAAGAAAAATTCACCAGAGTTCACTTTTTTGGTCCAATTACATATTTACTATAAACATGTATATATTTATAGTGAGCTATGATATCATGACATTGTTTTATTCTCAGATTTGTTCCTTTTATTGCAGTATATTAGTATCTTTATTTGTTCCTTTGTCTTTACTTAGTTCTGTTGAATGTTTTAGCCTAATTAAAGATTTTGTTGTTTTTTAAGCTGACACTTGAAGTATTTTGTTAATAAATCATGTTCATGTTCTAGAAATAAGGTGTTTTTGTTTTTTCCATATTGTGTTAAGGTTTTTTGTATGAGAATATCAGAGATCAAATTCACCCTTTCATCTATAACACCAGCCTGGTGTTCATAAAACAATTATTAACAGAGATTAGAGGTTAAAGATCAATAACAAATTGAGTTTCAGAGTCCAATTTTAAAACAGGACAAACAGAAAAAAGCAAAAAAAGCAGCAAAATTAGAAGATTTAGCAGCAGTTGGTTTAAATTAGAGGAGCAAAAATCAGTTAGAGACATTTTCAAAATAAAAACCAGGAGAGTCGAACATATGACTGTCAGATGAGAGTCCAAAGGGAAACTATAACCTGGAAAATCATTAAACAAAACATGAATCTTGATAAGACGACTCAAAACGCCAAACCATGAGTAATAATAATGAAACTCAGGTGATTCTGCATTATGACGTCGTTTTCTGTAGTTTTACTCAGATCAGAAAATCTGTTCTTAAAAAACAAGGAAGTCACAATAAAACTGATTCTGATGGTTTTAATAAAAACTTTATTCATGACACATTAAAAGGCAATGAGGTGAGTTTTCATTAACATATGAGGTGCAAAAAATGTAAAAATACTAAAAAAAAAAACTGAAACCAACTGAAAACCAGTGAAAACCAATAAAAACCAATGAAAACCAGTGAAATCTCCTCATCTGTTCCCTTCTGGTTCATGGTTAATAGAAAATTCATCCAGAGCTCATGACCTGCTCTGATAGTCAGACATGATACAACTTGGCTTGTTTTAACTCTAGAAAACTATAAAAGTTCAAATTCGTCGCAGAAACTTTTCATCACCATCAGAAAACCAGAACTGGGAGAACTTTAATCTGGTCATCCAGACATGGATACATCAGGCTGTAATTCTCATCTGACTCTTCATCTACAAACTGCTCAACTATCTGCAGCTTTCTGTCATAAATCTTTTTCTGAGCTCATTCAGTTACATTTCTGAATGAGTGAAAACACAGACAGATCTTTGGTTCCATTAAATCTCTATTTCTATCAAAATACAGCAATCAGAGTTAATATAGACGAGTCACAGGTTACACCTTCACTATAAATATATATATCTCCTCTGTTAAAGATGAAAAATGTAGAAAAATATTTTTTATTTAATTTAAATTTGTGCAGATTTAATCAGGTGGGGTAAAAATCCCACAAAACATTTTATAATGTATTAAGGAATTTGTTTTATTGGCCTGAAAATTAACGCAGATCAAGTGATTTTTATTTATTCATGTGTTTTTTATGTGATCAGTGCTGAGGAACATTTCTAACCTCATTTTGCTCCAAAGACATTTCTTAGAAAACGTCTTTCTGCCAAACTCAGAGGAAACGTTAAAGTTTAAAACCACCAGATCTGTGGAAAACAGGACCTGAGCATCTGGTCCTGTTTGCTGCTTCGTTCAGTGAGGACGAGGTAAAGAGAGTAAAATATAAAAGACTCTGACAGAGAACAGCAGCAAACGGATGATCAACAAACACCAACTTATGATGGTTCCACTGCGTCTGTGTGGTTTAATCAGTCTGACTCCTGTCAGACATGGTGGAGGATCTGTGATGCTGAGATGCTTCTCAGCATCTTCAGATTTCATCTTTCATCAGGTCAGTGATCCAAAATAATCTTCTTCCATGTTTCTGTTGTCTTTAGACTCAGTAAATAACCATCAAATGAACATTCGACTGCAGAGTTTGAAGCTTTAAGATAATCTTCTACAGTCTGAATCCGACTTTGATCAGATTTTATCTTCAATGGGAACAAAATCTAGATTTATTTAGGATGGAGATATTTAGAGAGTTATTTGCTGTCGGTGCAAAAATATAAAACTCTTATTTTTGTCTAATTTAAATGTAAATATCTTAGTTCAACTGAAATAAGACAAAACTAAACTTTCCAGCAGGATGTAGGAGTTTGTTTTCAAGTCAGTATTTGTTTTATTTTAACTTAAAAAATAACTAGTTCCACTGGCAGATTATTTCTACTAACATGGTAAAGAGTGAAGTAACCTGCCAGTAGAACTGGAACCTTTTCATCAATGTTAAAGAATTATTGACTTAAAATAAGCTGCTCTATCTGAAAAGCTACTTATTGTTTACATTTGACTTATTTATTAAGATATCTGCACTTCAAACTGAACCAAACTGTTTCATGAGATTTGGTGTTTTTGCAGTGTATGATACTGACTACTTATTTCCTCTCCACATAACCCCAGTTTAAGCTCCAAACCTCCTGGTTCTCTTTATTCCATTAAAGTTTCCCTACAGCTTCATCCTCCAGCTGTCAGGACTCAACATTCAGACTCTGTTTGGAGATTAGAGAAAAATAAATTCAGAAGTTCCTTCAAAGATTCTCTGAAACCCCTGATGAGAAATTAAAAAGCAGCTTTCTGGGACTTTACAGTCCAGTTTGAGCATCAGCAGTATGAAAAGCAGCTCATCTCCTTCTGAAAGGCAGAGGAAAGTTTAAAATAAGGAAAAAGTTTCAGTGTTCAGTCTGATGTCAGTCCAGACGGTTTTAACTGCAGGAGAGTCCAGTGATGCTGCAGTCAGACAGCTGGTTACTGGGGCGCGTCTCCATCTGAAACATGCATAAAAAACATCAAAATTAATTTAAAAACATCAATAAACATCATTCAAGTTTTTAATTATCTGCTTGGTTTTGTTTTTTTTCCATTTTTAAGAATTACAAACTACAAAAACACAAAATATTTTGGTCTAGTTTCTGAAGAAACTAGAAATTAGAACAAACTAACTTAGAAGTAACTTTTCAGAGACATTGGAGATTATTTAAGTCAATAGTTCCTTTTTTATCAAATTAAAGACTAGTTCCACTGACAGATTGTTTAACTCAAGATATTTTTCCCATAACTGTAATAATCTGCCAGTGGAACCATTACTTATTAATCAATACTAGGATATTATTGATTAATAAAAGTTATTTATAAGATAGTTTTGTTTTGCACCAAGAAATTCGCTCCAAAAATACTAGATAATATGGTAAAAAGATTAATTTAAGCCTTTATTTTACAACATTGCGCATTTATTACATTAATGTTTATATTTTTCCATAAAACTTAAATAATTCTGGTTTAATCTGACCACTTTATTAAAAAACAAATGAAAATAATCTGTCTAAATTGATGTTTGTTCATGTTTGCATCAGGCTACATTTGTTTTCTTAATGTACAGACATGGATGATTTAAACATAAGACTTTATAAAGTATAAAAATCTACTTTTAAGTCATAATTTCTCCATAATTCACCATTAAATAACAAACCACGTCATTAGAGGCTCTTTTCATTACAGTGGCTGATTACAGCAGCTGTTCACTGGCGCCATCTGGTGGAGGATTTTATAAATACGGCTTCAGTTTGTTTTTATGGAAACTGACCTTTGACCCTGTTCAGCTCCGTCTCTTCATCAGAATGAACTCTGGGCTTCTTGTCTCTCCCTGAAAGTGGAGGACACACACACACACACACACACACACACACACACACACACACACACACACACACACACACACACACACACACACACAGATTTTATTTCAGCATCCAGTTAAAAATGTATAATTTAGCTAAAATCAATTCATTGCCTTCAATGTTAGAAAATAATGTGAAGAATTTAAAAAACAAATCTTATTAAAAGGCCTAAAATTTTAAAATCACTTAGTTAAAGAATTAATTAGATCAATTTTTAAACATATAAAATACTCCTATGTTGTTGAAAATGATTTATATTTTCTTCTGTACCTTTGACCTTTACTGACTCAGTCACTCTGACATGAACCAGTTAAAGTTTAATGTAACAGAAATGGAGATGAAGACTCTGAGATGAAGATGAAGAATACAACTGATGAAGAAAATAAAAGCTTTAAAATGAATAAAATTGTCTTTTTATTCTATATCTGTCATTTTATTTTCTGTCTGAATTAAAGTTTTCAGCCCAGAACTGAATGTTTGAAGTTCTGAGCCAGAAACTTTCATCTTCACATTTTCTCTGCTGCACCAAACAAACATCTGAAAAGCTGTTTTTACTGAAATTACAGGTCTGCTGAGACCAAAACTGGTTTCTCCTCAAATTGGTGCAGCTGGATGAATATTCTGGTGTTTTCAGTTGATTTGTTGTCTCACCTCTGAGCTTCAGGAAGGCCAGTAATCCAGCCAGAGCCAGAACCAGAGCAGCAGCCGCAACACCCAGGATCCACCAGTAGGACGGCTTGTCCTCCACGCTGCGCTCGCCTGCAACGCAACAGAAGCAGCTCAGACACAACGGACAGAAAACTGGGACATAACTGGGAAATACGTGATTTACATTTTTATTTTCAGCCCCATTTACTCTGATACACCAAAGTAAAATCCATTCCATCCAGATTCCTTTTAAAGTCACCAAACTAGTGCATAATTTAATGTTGTAATGCATAAATTCAGATGGCTTCAGGGGTTTGTTGGGTCTTGAACATCAAGAAAAAGAGCAGGCAGGTCAGGGAGAAAGTTGAAAAGATCAGAAAACAACATCCCAACCTTTAAAGACTGATTACAAATAGAAACAGTTTGACAGCTGCAACGACGCAACAGGAACGTTGGTTAGAAGTGAAGGGAAGATGGAGATAAATCCTGGAAAATAAATCCTGGAAAAATGTCTAGAGGATCATTTCTTCTTCTAAAAACCCCTAAAATGTTCATCACGTTCAACAGGATGCTCCAGCATATTGACATGACAAAATGGTCTAGTCAAAGTCCAGACATGAATCCAAATGAGAATGTGACGTAAAACTGTGTAATTTTTGTTTTCAGAAGCTCTTCATCCAATCTGGCAACATGTTCACTAATGGAGGCTAAATGTAATTGCATGCCACACTTTTCAGGTTTTTATTTTTAGCAAAAACTTCAGCTAAGAGCAACTTTCTGTTAGATAAAAAGTTTTACAGTAAACTGCTTTTAAAAGCTCTGAATATGTCAGTGATTCTTCGGAACAAACATTTTAAATAAAATTTGTTTTCATCTTAACATTCTGACTAATAATTTAAAGTCTTAAATATTTAGTGACAAAATGCAACTTTTACATGATTTTTATGCATTTTTCCCTGAGAGCTCTCAATTTTCTGTTTGTTTTTGAACCTGATTCATTTATCCGTCAGCAGTGCATTGTGGGTCGTCAGGGTGGCCAAGCAGTAAGACGTTGGTCTCGTAAACCAAAGATCATGGGTTCGATCCCCATCCACACCTGGAGCAGCTGCTTTAGTTTCTCTGTCTGGTTAAGGAAACTTTTCTCCTGAACCTTAATAACCAACAGAAGAGCCACCTGATGCCAAAGGTCAAAGGTCAGTTACCAGCAGGGGTCCCAGGGTCACCGATGGAGACCTGGCTGCGTTCGACATGTTTGCTGAACTTCTCTGAAAACTCGCAGGCGTAGCTGCCGCTGTGCTCCGAGTGTCTGGGGTCCATCAGGCGCAGGGAACCGTCTCCGAACTTGGCCTTGTAGACGTCCAGGTCCAGATGACCGTCCCAGTTCGGCGCCGACACCTTCCGGTCCGACTGGCTGTCGTAGCTGAGGATGAGGGCGGAGCTGTCCCCCCTGGAGAAGGTCCAGGAAAGGGACGGGTTCTTCAGGTAAGTGGGGGCCACACAGCGGATGGTCAGGTCCCGACCCTCAGGTCCTGCTATTTCTGTAAAACACCAGTCAAAGTTTCAGATCTGCTGTTATTTCTTCCCTTTTTTCCAACCAGGCTGATTTGCTGCTGAATATTTTGGAACCAAGATCTTTTTGCTGAAAGAAATTAAATTATTGTCGACTTAAAGCAGAGAAGCTTCGTGTTTTAATGAAGCTGTGTGTCATCAGCGTAACAACAACAGAACCTTGTGGGTCACCATAACAACCTGGTGAATGAGGACAAACTGAAGTCTGATGGAAATGATTTAAACCTCTTAAATAGATTAATAATAAACTTTGAGTTTGACTGAATTCATTTTGTTTAGTGTTTTTACAGCCAAACTTAAAGTTCTTAAGCTGATTCAATGACATGAACCTGATGTTTGCCATTTTATCTTGTATTTGTTGCTGCCTCTTCAGGACTCCTTAAAGAAAAGGACTTTAATCTCACTCTTTATGTGAAAAGGATCAACTATCCAGTGTTAATTTAGTCTTTGCTCCCTTTACCTCTCTCCCTGAGCGAAGCCGTCCAGGTCGCCCGGCTGTAGGATGTGGTCATTTTGCAGATGTAGATGAGATCAGGTCGGCCCTTCAGCTTGGTCAGCCGGCTGTCCACTGAGAACAAGCCGTTGTCCTTGGCGTGTTTGCGTGTGACGGGCCTCAGGTCTTCGAAGGTGGGCGGCTCCGTCGCCCAGGTGACGCGCGGCGGCGGGAAAACGTCCAACACGGAGCATTTGATCTCCTCATAGCCGCTGAGCCTGGACTGCTCCAGGAACAGGCCTCGGATCGGAGCTGCAGCACAAACAGGACACAGTTCCTGCTGATAGGCCTGAAGGTCAGGGCCTGATTTAGCCTGTGGCTGGTCAGGTCATTGTCATGGAGATAAATTTAGACCCAGAGCCTCTGCAGGTCCTGAGACCTCAGACTGGGAACAGACTGAATACATAGATCCATGATTAGGGTAAAATCAATACTTACTATTTATTCTATATATAATATGTGTTTTTTTACATTTTGGTTTAACAGTCAGATTTATTAGTGGTTTTGCAAAAACACAAAATCATACAAAGTATTTTTGTTTAATTATAGTGAAAATATCTTAGTGCACTTAAAACAAAACAAAACTAACTTAAAGTAACTTTTAAGTGAGATATAAGATATAGCAGTTTGTTTTAAGTCAATAATTTCTCAGTATTGATTTTATAAATAACTCGTTCCACCGTCTGATTACTTCACTTATTATATGTCATTTCTCCCATGTTGTGATGGTTCAGTTTAATTTTCTGTCGTTTTAGTGAAACGACAGAAAATGTTCATTTCAACCTGTTTTTAAAAGTGATACTTTGATACTTTCAAAGTATCACTTTGACTCTGTATATTGACATGTTTTAAAAGTCAAACTAGTCATTTTTATTAATATTAAGAAATTCCTGACATAAAAAAGTCTCCTATATGTTGCTAAAAACTTACTTCATAGTTATTTTTGTATTATTTCAGGTGTAGTAAGATATTTACACTGGAAACTCTATAAAACACTTGATAAGATTTTGTGTTTTTGTAGGGAAATTCAAGGTTTCACATAATATTAAGAAATATAAAGTAAGATAAATCCTGAGCAGAGAAAATACCATCACAACTAAAATCAAATTATTCTTTAATCAAAATAAAATCCTATGATCGCTGCTGTTTAAAGTTTTGTAGATCTTTGCAGGAACCAAACAAGCCGCATCCTGGGTTCACCCAGCAGACGTAGTTCCTCATTTCCTCCTGTGCCTGACCTTCGACCTTGAGGATGACCTTGGCGGTGTGCTGCCCCCCTGAGGTCTGGACGTGGCAGCTGTACATCCCCCGGTCCTGCGGGACGCTGCGCCTCAGGACCAGGGAGCCGTTGCCGTTGGAGATGTGCTGCGTGGAGACGGAGACCCGGTCGCCCAGCTGCGGCGCCGTGAACGTTTCCTTGCTGCTGTTCCTGTGGAACCTGTAGAGCGGCGCCGCCTGGCGGAACCACTGCACCGTCTCGTTCTGACCGGGCCGGAAGGAGCAGGGCAGGACGCAGTCCTCCGAGTTAAAGCAGGTCACCGTAACATCTGGAACACAACCAGGTAACGATGATGAGCTTTACTTTGAAAGGGACAATGAGCAACGATTTGATGCCAGATTAAATGATTATTGATGTTCCACTGACATAAAGGACATAAAAGCTGCTTCAGATTTGAGTTTCTCTGTTTTTACAGTTCAAGATGCTTTTTGAAGAAGGAATGAAAATCTTCTTTTAAGAGTTAGTTTTTTTTTTTTTTAAGTCTTCCGGCCACCAGATGTCAACGTCGGACCAGATAAACACTAAAATCTCATAGTTTACTGCAGGGGTCACCAACTCCAGTCCTCCAGGGCCACCGTCCTGCAAATTTAGGTATGTCTCTGCTCAAACACACCTGGATCAAATAAACGGCTCGTTTCCAGCCTATTGCAGAGAGGAATGAATGCTGGTGAGGGAATTCAGACATTTTGGAGCAGAGGTGAATCTAAAGGTTGCAGGATGGTGATGTTGGCCCTTGAGGACTGGAGTTGGTGACCCCTGGTTTACTGTCATCTAATTCAGAACCAGCCTTTAATAGAACAAGGCTGGTTCTGAATTAAATTCAGTTCAAATAATCAATTTTTGCCACCAAAACCAGAAAAAAATTATTCAACATTATAAGAAGTAGACATTAATTCTGAAGATATAAAAATAAAATTAAAAAAATCTCAAATCTTTAACTTGTTCAGGATATCTGAAATAATATTTTCTGCACCAAGAAGAATTGATACATAGCTACTTAGTTTAAAAAGCCACTGTGGCTATTATATACTAAAAGGGCTTGCCATAAGTAAACTGAGTCCACTGATGGAAACCTTTTAAAAATATCACTTTGTTTGTGTTCTGCTTTTCATTTCTCATCATTTTTTTCTGTTTATTATTGTCACTAATGTCTTTCCATATTAAGTTCATTTCTCTGTTATTATTTGTAGGTTTTCCCTGATGTGTCGTTTCTATCACAGCTGTATTAACTCTGACGGTTACCCAGAATGCCCCTGGGCACGTGGCTTTTTCCTCCAGGATGAGGTCACTCAGATAAACTTTGCTCTGAAATGCCATAACCTCCCTGTGAGAGGATAAGTGGACCAGGCCGAGCCACAGCTGACCCACCGGAGCCGCTGCCTGTCCGGCCAAATATCCACGGCTTGAGAACCTCTGGCTTCACATCAGGATGACGAATCAATCATCTGACCGTGACGCCGCCTCCATGCTACTCCAGCTGCAGATCAACCCTCCTGAGGTAAGATTACACATCTGAGAACATAGAGAACATTCCAGATGTGCTTCTTCTTTCCAAAGTGCCAGGCTTTCTTGCAAACCTTAGTCCGCATTAATCAAACTTCAGTCCGTTTATCTAGAAAGTCCAGTTCATTTGGGGAGATGTGAACGCTAATCAAACCGATAAAACAAACTCTGGTGCGTTACAAACCTCTGTCTGTTTGGTTAAAGTGAACTCTGGAGCGGTTTGAATGCATATGTGAACGCCAAGCGGACCAGAGAACGCTCTAGAAGCAGGAAGTGGACTATTGCACAGGGCATTCTGGGTAAATACAACCAAAATAAATTAGCTAGCCTAGGAGAACGATTACAGAGGAATCCTCCAACCTCTAAATCTGATGCCACTCCATTTCTGCTTTCGCGTCAGAAGAAGGAAGTTGTGCCCTGTGTCTTCTTCAGAGGTTTTTGTGTTGTTTAATTCCGTGGTTGCTGGTGCAGCGCCCCCACAGGCCAGGAGGGGAACAGGTTTTTCAAAGGGTTTGGCTGGTTTGACTCAGAGCAGAGAGAAAAAGAACCGCAGCAAATGATCCAATTCTGGTCTCCAAAGGAACCGAGTCTACAGAACTATCAGCTGTGAAAACAACCTTAATGTTTTTCTTAAGTCTGTTTACAGACGATAAAGGTGGTGATTTCAGCCATTACAGTGTTGATTAAACAGTATTCATGACCTACAGATCAACAGATATCAGTATGTGGCCCTAAACTCAGCTGATTATCTAGTTTTTAATTTTGTAGCTTTTTGTTTTCAGTATCTATAATAAATAGGTCTTGGTTTTATAATGACCCAATACTGGTGCCCACACTGACTTGATTGCCCAATAGTTCATGAGTAAAGCAGAAACCATCCGTGAATCTGAACTGTTTCAGGAGGACATTCCAGGAATCAGGAAGTTCTGCCTTCTGGAAATCAGTGAAACCTTCTCCTACCTGGAAAAGGTTGGAATGTGGGTTTGTTCTGTTGATCGTTTCATATTCTACGAATATTAGCACCAAGCAAACCTCTCAGAAAACAGATGTATTTTTACGAACCCACATTTTACCGAGAAAAAGCAACAGAGAGAATAAAAACTATGGAAGAACATGTTTCCTACATTCAGCTAAACCTGTACGACTCTATGAGAATTATTATTACTAAGCATAAAGTCAACACGTCCAGCTGCTGTTAACTGGGATTTAATCATTTATCTTTGGAAATTTAAACCAACAGTCCATGAAAAACCAGGCACTGAATTATCAGATATCAATTTAACCTTCAATTCAAATTAATCCCCAAATTCACAGAACCAGATGTGTTACGACCTTTAACTGTCCTGTAATTATTGTAGTTTAACAAACTAAAACAAACAGTGTGTAATCATAATATGAACAGGGCCGGATAGAGAAGGATAAGGGCCTCGGGGCCAGAGCCAGTTTTGGTGCTCAATAAAACAAAAAGCACTTTAATAATGTAAATTATAATACATTAACAGGTATTTCCACACATAGATGTAAAACATCCCGTGTCAGGTGGCTCCATGTTCATCCAGAGAAATAAACTTTAATTTTTAAATATTTGCGCCCGGAGCTGCTGAGGCCTGATCAGCGTCCGGCACAAAAAGTACAAACAGATGAACCAACATGAATCAGTTCTGCTGTAAAGTCCCAATAAAACACCAGCTCAGTTTTAATGTGACAGAAAGCTGAAGGGTGTGGAAACTTTTCCAACGCAGTGGAAACTTTTTCCTCTCCGTCTCCCTTGCTGCTGAGGTTCAGGTCGTGTTGAGGAGCCAGAGCAGGTCAGGACTCGTCAGGAAGCTTTTCTTCCTCCCCAACATTTTGAAGACACACCTCTGAATGACAGAAGTCAAGCAACGTTTCACTGTCTGTACCGTTAAACCATCAACATGCGGCTCACTGGTCTGAACTTGTGTCTGCAGGCTTGGTAATTTCCACTTCCATGAAGAGTTTGAGGGCAACATCATTTAAATGCCACATTAAAAAAACCACAAACTTGTTGTTGACTTTTGTCTGAAGGAAAGCTGGATCTGGAATCCTTGGTTTGGTCTGACTTAACGCATCTTTACTTAATAAATCCAAATCTTTCATGAAGATCTGCAGGTTGAGTTCAGTTTAAATCGAGCAGAGAAGAAACGACACATCAGTTTGGCTGTTAACCACCAGGCTGAAGGTCGACCTTGTTTCCAAAGACAGAGATCGATCTGGTCACACATTATCTCTCAAAAACTGACAGTTTGAACAAAAACATATTATTTAAAAAGTTACAAACTGCAGCTTTAGGTTGGTGTCAGTCGTCACTGTTTGTGTTTTACGTCATTAAACTATTGATTAAACATCCTGAACCTGATTCCTCTGTGACTCGTTTACCTGGTTTCCCCTTCAGGGATTAATCTTCTGGCCCTGTTGTGTCTGCTGGGTTTATAATCTGAACTCAGATTTTGAAGAACTGCAACTTGTTACAAAAAAACGGTTTAAAACTCTCAGGTTTCCTTAACTCGATGGTATCTTTGCACCAGCATGTCTTCATGCCATTCGCTTTGTGGATCAGACGGAGATGAAGAATAGAAAGACTTTCAGGTTTTTAATAATCTCTGACCTGCTGTTTATGTCCTGTATGCTCAGTCTGGACACATGGCAGCTCAGGTCATTTAAAAGCCGCGTCTCGGCTGCAGCGGTTCGTGTTCATACAGGAGCGACTCGTCTCTCTCCTCTCAGGGTTTTACTGTCGGCTCGTGTTCTGCTCTGTTCTGCTCTGTTTTCTCTTCATGTTCTTGTAAATTCAGTTGTGGCTGCGCAACATTTCTGACTCATTCGGACCTGCAGAGCAGCTGCTGGCGCCACCTGTGACGCTGCGCTGTGAAACGTTTTCAACTTTAAATCGGCTCCAATACGCCGGTGATTCAACAGGGTTGACTTTAGAAAATTAAACTTTTTAATCCTAGAAACAGAAGAACAGATGTTTTTTTCCAGATGTTTCAGAGAAGGTTGGGTCAGGTTTATTAAACCTGAATAGGTTCAACCTACTCAGAAGTAATAAAAAATACTGAAAATAATAAAGACAGCTTCTGGTTTTTCTCTTTGAACTGCAAAAACTCTAAATCTTATCAAGAACTTTGGTTTAGTTTCTGGTGCAAATATCTCAAACACCGGAAATAAGACAAATTAACTTGTAGGTAGTTTTTCAGAAAGACATATGAGCTTGACTTAAGTCAATAATTCCTTAATATTTACATAAAATCTACTAGAGAGATTCAAAGCTTTATTCCCATATGCACAGTAAGAAACACGTTTCCCTGTACAATGAAATTTCTACTTTGCTGCCCACACTGGAAATCAAATCAAGCATGCAATACAAAATAAATAAGTAAATATACATTTCCAGAAATACAAAGCAATACAATACAATCTATATACAATGTGCAGTATTGTATATAGATCCATTGGGAGATCATTTGTCTTGCGCTGCAAAGTTGTTTTATTTCAAACGTAATAAGATATTTGCACCAGAAACTAGGCGAAAATACTTTAAAAGATTTGATGTTTTTCAGTGTAATCACTGCATGGATCATATTCCTGTCCTGCTGCTGCTCAGTTTCTCCTGCTTGTAATTATTTCAATCTGCTTAGTGAATCTGGTACAGAAACAGGAGGATGTTAAGCTGCTTTGTAGCAGAATTCAGCTTCTTGTTGCAGTTAAAGCCTGAAACCAGGATCTGCCATCTGATCCCGGCGAAGACGTCTGAGATCAGGGTGGCTGTTGGTTTTATGGCCGGAGAAACGAGCTGGTAAACGATACTGGCAAAGAAACAATTAAGACGCCTCATTCCCTGTGAGGTTCAGACGTGTGTTTGTGCACGTATGTTGGGTTTGAATGCAGACGGGAGCCGAACAGTTTTATTTTCCAGGACCAGCTGCCAGGAAAAACACGGAGACGGACCAGTTAGGTTCTCATTAAAGCTGAAAAACTGAGTAATGTGGATTTAAAGTGGTAAATATTTGAAAAGATGATTTGTTAGAGTTCCAGGATGTTTCCCAGTGAGCTGATGGTGAGTCAGCATCCTGATCAGAACATGTGGAAACCAGCCGCTTCTGCCACGTTTATCCTTTTATTACCACACAAATCAGTTACTTTCAGCCTCACTGCACTGAAAAAACTCTAAATCCTTACAAAACCCAAAACTAACAGACAAGTAAGTTTTCAGTGAGATGTAGAAGTTTGTTTTTACTTCATAATGATCAAACATGGCAGATTATTTCTCTGTAATAAGACATTTCTCACATGTTATAAGTGAAACAATCTGCTAATTGAAATAATACTTACTGATTTAAAACGAGCTTCTGCATCTTGCTGAAAACTTATAAGTTATTTTTTTGTTTTGTTTAAAGTGTACTAAAGTATTTGCACTAGAAACTAGGAGTAACCAGTTAAAATTGATAAAAGTTTGTGTTTTTTCACGGCACATAGTCAGAAAAGTATTTAGTTTGACAGAAGCAAACTATATTTTCACCTCAAATCTTTTTTTTTTTTTTTACATAAATTGTGACCAAAGTCTAAGATAAAGCTATGAACAGATTCTTTCAGATTGAAAGTTTGTCCTCCCATGTTTTACATGTCTGTTCACATTAATATTCCCAGGCTGCAGCTGAGTGGATGTCAGCAGTGGCATCATTTCTCCAGCCTGGTGTCAGAGTCTGATCCAGCTGAAAAGGGATTTTGCTGCCTGAGCTGAAAGGTTGTGTTGTTGTTGTTCTGCAGAGTATCGGGTTCTGCTCAGAAAGCCGGTCAGACTCGGCTGTGGAACAAAGAGGCGTTGTGTCGTACCAGGGGTTCTGTCCTGCGCGGCCGAGTCGCCCCACAGCAGCAGCAGCAGGACCCAGGTGAACATGGCTGACATGGCGTCCGGTCAGCTGCAGCATCCAAACGCTCGGCCTCCACCCTGACGTCCCGCTTGTGGAGGTTTGTCCTTGGATCTCTGGGTGGGTTAACATCAGACACAGAAGGAACAAGGAGTAATTACAGACATCCTTCATCATATTGACAAAAGAAAACATGCAATTTAAGCAGCTTTTCTGCACAAAATCCCTTGATGAGTGAGAACGATTACAAGTTTCTGTCTTGAAACTTATTTTTAGCACTTTTGTTGAGTCTTCACCCCAAAATAAACGGCTCTTTTTGTCCCCAGACATTTATTTTGCTCTAATCTTGTGTATTATCCTTTAAACCAAGCCTCCCTTTCATCCCCTTGTCTTCTCTGTTTGTCGCGCTCCATAAAGACTCAGACTATCTTGACACGACCTTCAGTCTTCAGACCAAACGAAGCTGAACTGAGGGTGAGATTCAAACCAAACATGCACTCAATCAGTTTCTGTGACTTCATCAGGACTTCGTGACGTTTGAAGGTTTCTGCATGTTTATCCTGAATCCTTCCTGCAGCTCGGCTGAAGACAATGGCCTCTTAAAGTGTCATGAGCTGCTGATGATTCCCATTATGTCCCATTATCACCAGGACAACCTGGAGCTGATCCTGTAATTTATGATGGGAGAAATTCACCGTTTATATCCTGTTGAGAAATGCAGGATCTGCAAACTGAAGCAACTTTCTGCAGATATTCAGATATGAAGCAATATTTCTGCAGAGGAAGCTGAAAAGTGTGGCATGCATTTGCATTCACCTTCCTTTGTTCAGTTCTGTGTAGAGCTTGTTAAAAAACCATCAGAGAACAGAGAAGAGTTCACACTGTAAAAACACAAAATGGTCTAAATATTTTAATACACTGGAAATAAAACAAAACAAACTTACAAGTCATTATTCAGCAAGATATAGAAGCTTGTTGTAAGTCAATAATGTCTTAATATTGATGAAAAGTTCTAGTTCTCCTGGCAGATTATATAAATTAATATAAGACATTTTCTCGTGTCTTAGGTGACATAATCTTTGAATTGAACTAAAACTTTTTCATAAATATTAAGGTATTATTGACTCAAAACTAGATTCTATTTCACACAGAAAGTTACTTATTAGTTAGTTTTGTTTTATTTCAAGTGTACTAAGACATTTGCACCAAAATACTTGGTAATATTTGATGTTTTTGCAGTGAGATCCATTATTAGAGCAGAACATGGAGGACGGGGCAGCTGCAACGTGAATCAGCTCAGGTGGACGGATGATTGATTATCGGTTATAAATCTGACCTTTATGGAGGAAAACAGGATGAAACTGTTAAACTTCCCTCATCCACAGAGTAAAACGTGGCTTTGGCAGCATGATGCTGTGGGATCACTTCACTTTAGTTAGACAAGCTGCTTGATGCAAGCGAGCAGATCGATGCAGAATATCGATATTATCAGCACAAACTCAGTATCAGTATCAGATCAATACTTTACATTCAGATTCCATCTTGATATTTTATTTCATTTTTTGTTTTGTAGTTTCTAAAATTTTTTATTATTTTGATTTACTCCTGAAAAATGCCTGAAATGTTTTCTATTGTTTCTGTTCATCATGTTAATATGTAATACAAATATTTCATAAACATAAACATTTTGTCCCTGTTTTTAACAAAATTATTTACAAAAACACCAGAATGTTGGCAGTGTGATGATATATGAAACGTGAATAATAAAAGGTTTCAGTATTGATATTGGATCTGTATTTATTATTGATCAAAACCAAACCATGCATAAAATCCAGGAGGAAAACCTTTCAGATGCAGCAAAAAATCAGAGTTCAGCTGAAAACCACCTGAGCATCCAGGTGAGGCCAGAAGTTTACATACACCAAATAAAAACACTTGTCCACCATTTATTTCTGTCTGAAGGTCAGTCAGGACAAACTTCTCTCATTTTCTGTTAGAATCTGGTTGGGGTTTATTACTCTGGTTGGTGTTTATAACTCTGGTTGGTGTTCATAACTCTGGTTGGTGTTTATAACTCTGGTTGGTGTTTATTACTCTGGTTGGTGTTTATAACTCTGGT
>CAEGAF010043007.1:0-12495 GCA_903067075.1 Micropoecilia bifurca | reverse complement strand
CCTCCTCCTCATCTTCCTCTTCCTCATCCTCCTCCTCCTCCTCCTACTCCTCCTCATCCTCCTCCTCCTCCTCCTCCTCCTCCTCCTCCTCCTCCTCCTCCTCCTTCTCCTCCTCTTCCTCCTTCTCCTCCTCTTCCTCCTCCTCCTCCTCTGGGTCTCGGTCAGAGGGCAGAGTCGCGTCACAGTGCTGGTCTGAAGCCTCATTATCTCGGGAGTTGCGCTCCAGGCTCCTCACTCTGCGGCTCTGGGCTCCAGCGGCGGGCGGCTGTCCGGCGAACTTTGCCCAAACTTTCTGGAACCTCAGTGAAGAAACTCTGACAAAGTGTCGCAACGCGCTTCACTCCTGATTCAGTCAAACTGCAGCTGCTTCCCCCCTTTAATAATCACAACTTCTGACACGTTTTGAATGATCCTCCTCACGTTTGCGCCGAGACTTTCTTTCATTTTTGCGCCGTTTTAATTCGTGATGGCTGCGGCGTCTCTAACTTTTCTGCTTGTTGGATTTGTTTTGACTTCAGCTGACGAGGTAAGTTCTGCGCATGCTCTCCGTTCTCTGACGGACTGCGTGACTTTTGTCAATTCATTCACTTATTCGGTGTCTCCTGAGCTGAGTGCAGCCGGAGCGCAGAGGAAAGTGGCGCAGCGGCCTCAGTAAACACGCACACTGCTCCCTCTGTGCGCTGCGTGTTGACACGGCGCCACGCGTGGTTCAGCCTGTCACACTGCGAGCTCTGACTTACAGACATGTTTCTGTCTGAGGCTTCAGCTCCAGCAAACCGCCGGGCCTCCAGCAGAACCAGGCCGGCCCGACGCACAGCGAACTTTGCGACGCTCAGCGGCTTTTAGCCCACAGATGAAGTGAACGTCCGCCTGACATGTTGGAAAATGCGCAGTCAGACTTTAGAAAGGGCAACTAGGGCAGCAGCCCAGGGCGGCATCTTTTGGGGGTGTTATGTCCCAAATGTTTGTTTTCTGTTTTGTACTTCATATAAAACTCTTAGAATCATGTGAGTTGCTTTATTTTTGGGGGTTTTAATGAATACAAACAATATTCAAGTATTTGAAAAAGTCATAGGGCACCAGAACTGGCTCCAGCCCACATCCTAGTAAATCCGGCCCTGATTTTACTCTTAACAGGAACTGTGTTATGTTGGGAGAGTCGGACTTTAAAGCTTGTTTGTGTTTTCTATATTGATAATGAACTTTAAAGGGACAATATAACTTACACCTGCAGTTCCTGGACAAGTTACAAAAATGGATATGCGATACAATAAGACCCAAAATATAATACTTTAAGTTGCTTTCACAATAAACAGATATTTAACAGATTTATTCAACAGATATTTACAACAGCTGCTTATGAGCAACCTGGTAGTCAACTAACTAAAGTCAAGAATCATGTAAAAAAGTACAAAGCAGTGAAAAGTTTCAGGAGAAATGTGAGGTTACAATCTGAATCAGTCTGTATGGCAGATCAGCAGCTCAAAGTGCTTCAACACGGAAGAAAACATGAAAAACGCATCATAAAGTGACAACCACTAACAGAAATCACATTCTGTCAAATGTCATCATCAAAATCATCAACACACATGAGGTACATTCCTTACATGAACAGGTTTTACAAGTAACCATTATTTCCTCCATGTTTTTATTGAACAATAAACCGGCGTGATTGTTGATGGATCTAATTTCTGCTCCATTTCTGTCCAGCATTGATTCTCGATTGTTGGCAGGTCTGCAAGCTAATTAGACAGATGATACATTTAAGTAAAATAAAAAAACCTGATTCTGCTCGATAAACTTTCTGTTCATGAACAGAAACTGGTCTGACCAGCTGCTGGAGCCAAAGGTAGAAAATGTAACATGAACCATGTTGACTGTAAAATCTAATTGTTTATTAACAGGAAGGCAGAAAGTTTTTATTTGGTGAGCAGAAACATCTGGACTGATCTCACCTGAGCTTCTCTTCTTAGCACAACTCCTCACTTTTAGCAGGAAAGTTGCTGACTTGGCAACATTGGGGTGTAAATATGCAGACATGACCTGGTTTGGCTGGATGATAAATTGTTCCAGAAATGATTGCGATAAATGATCATATTGCTGCTTTGAGACTATTTTCAAGTAATGTAATGGTGATGACATATACAAGTACAAGAATGTATTCTCAAAGATCAATAAACTTTTAATCCTATTGATCATTTAACACTGAAACTGGAAGACATTTTAAATATGCAAAATAATCAGTGAATTCTGAAGTCTCTGCAAACTAAATGATCCTTCATAAAAGACTTTTATCATCCAGTTTGTTTTCATTTCATGCAGTTTATTTGTTTATTCAATCTGCATTTTACTCCAAACAGAACATTAAAAACTGCCAAGGCAGCAGAATAAATTTACTTCTGGATCCCGAAGTGAATTAAAGCTTCTGTTTACATAAAGAGCTAAACGACATTCAGTTCACAGTGGGACTCTGAGTCAATGAACCTGTTTTTTAAATGTTGTGTTTCCTTTATGTTTGTTCACATTTGTTCTTGTGTCTCCTGCAGGCTGGTGAATCAAACCGTGAAGGTAAGACCTGCTTCTTCTCTTCCCTCCATGTTTTATCAATTCAGTCCAAACTGCAGGTCCAGGTTTTCTCCTCCAAACTGCTGACAAGTTCAGGAGGAGAACAGCAGCCTGATCACAGTGGGAGGAGAGTTTCTCTGTTGAGCAGTTCTGACACACTCCCCCCCCCACACACACACACACACACACACTCCTGACTCCTCCGACTCACACACACTTGTATTGCGACTGCTTAAAGGGCTTTGTTATACAGGAAAGAGAATTCCACCTCTAAATCCTGCACATCTGTTCTCCATTGTGAGTTAAGGGACCGGCGAGCTGCAGTCCATGTAGGATCCGTTTACGGCCGCCGTTATCTCCTGAACTCGTCCAGGTCGCCGCGGTTCTGGGCGGCTCAGGGCGGCTCTGGGCGGTTCTGGGCGGTTCTGGGCGGCTCTGGGCGGCAGGAATAAATCTGTTTAACAAAATCTAATTCAGATTATGACTTTATTTGGTTTGTTGGACTAGAAAGTCCGGTTTGTTTGGGGATGTGTGAAAAATGGCAAACCTCGGTTTGGTTGATGTGAACTCTGGTCCGGTTTGAATGCCTATGTGAACGCAACTGGAGTGGAGATCGCTCCAAAAGTAGGAAGTGGACTACAGTGCAGGGGATTCTGGGTAAATACAGCCAAAATAAAAGCTCTAGCAGGAGAAATAGCTTGTGTTTTCCTACGCCACGCCGTCTTTGTTTAAGTTTCATGAAGAAGTAAGAGTTTCCTTCAGAGGTTTTCATGCCGTTTCCTTCAGTGGTTCATGATTTAATTTTTAAATTCTGACATTTTTCCTTCCAAACTGTGACTTTAATCTCTGAAAAAGAGGGTAAAGGGAGATTCCTGAGGAAAAGTTTCTTTTTTATCCCATAACTCTGTTCTGTACATGTTAAATTGTCACATTCTTAGATTTATCCTCTATGCTGACGGTATAAAAACCTCTTGTATTCAGTGGTTTTACTGAGTGATTTGCAGAGAAGCCATAACCATCAGCATGTCTGAGTTTCATGGAGTCGACCCACTTCAGGCCCGGTGGGCAGGTGCAGCCCGGGCCGATCGGTTCCTCTGCACTTCCTGGTTCTGCCTGAGCAGCAGCAGCAGCTTGACGTCATCCACTGGTTTCCTACTGGGCCGAGTGGAGTGGGACTGGGCAGCTGCTCCACACCATCTATCCTGCAGGTCTGAAGCCCAGATGCTGCTTGACTCGTGTGTTCAGGGCCGTTTTCTTCCACATGGTGGAAAAAATCAGCACATGTCCTGCCTAGCATTACAGCTAAGGGGTTAGCAGATCCGGCGTCTGGCTGGGTTTATTATGCTGCTCTGAGCTCAAAGTCAGGTTTTATGAAAACGCTGCAGTTAGACGAGACTTTTATGTGGATTATAGTTCTTTAATTAAGTGAATTAATTGGGGAAAATTCATGGAGAAGGTTCTGGGTTTGAATCCCAGGCTGGGTGTTTCTGCATGTTTGCTTCCTGTGTGTTTGGACTCTGAACTGACAAATATTCTTTTTTATTCTAAAACTTTCTGTTTTTGTTTCCGTATTTTAAAGCATTTTAAGACCTAACAAAAGTTGCTGGATAATAAATAGACGTTATTGCGATGAACAATAATATTGTTGTGTATCTTTCAAGTATTGGCAGAATAATGCAAAATAAAAGAACTAAAATTTTTATGAACATTTAACTGGAACTGGAGTTAAATGGAAGACATTTAAAATATCTAAAACAACAAATAAAATGAATGATGAAGTCTGTAAACAAAATCACCTACAGCTGAGACAAAATCATCAGACTGAAAACTTTATCATCCAGGTTTTGGGAAAAAAGAGAAAATCGATAAATCATGTAAACTGATAGATTTACGAATTATTGAGATCGTCCAACTTTATGTTTTCCATCTCCAACAAATTTTTCTCTCTGTTTGCTTCAGTATTAAACACATCAAGTAGCAGCTGATATGAAAATATAATTTAATATTAGCTACAATAATATTAATATTAGTTCAAATCTGAAATAACTTTTCATAAGAGAAATTATGTTTATTTTAAAAGATTTAAAAAAAATGTCTTCTAATCTAGATCTTTATTTCAGTGTTTACATTTCATCTCATAGAAATTAAGTCTATTAAACTCAATTACTGCAAAGTAATTCTGACTCAAATAAAGAAGTTTGATTATAAGATTGTTTACAAGTCAATATTGCTTTTATTTCATGTAAAACTGTAAAACTGATGATAAATTATGTGGTTGGCAATGTTATTGCACTTAAATGTTGTTTTAAAAACATTAAAAAAATAAAGCTCACCAGTTCAACCAGCTACTGGGGAATTATTTCTAATGTAGAAATATATATTTTTTTATCACAACCAGTGAGGTTGGACGGCTTCAGACACAACCGTATATATTAAAAATATGACAATAAAGGAAAATATTGCTCTTGCTGAAGGTTAGGTAAAATATCATATAAAGATTTATACATTATAAGTATTAAACTCCTAAATGGCTCAGAATACATTCAGATTTCATGGTTTCTTGCATTAATTTAGCTTTTCTGAGCATAACTTTCTAAACAGGCGTTTGCTTATTGTAAGAATTTATCTCTTCACATTAAAATAGATTGAAAAGGTTTTAAAATCACTTTTCCATGAAGGTGAAGTGCTGATGGCTTGTGAAGTGGTGACCTTTCAGAATAATGCAACAGGTTTTACTCTGAGCTCTGCTTGATCTGCACGTAAATGTAAAGTGTTCAGCTGCAGCCATGCAGGAAACGTTTGAACACTTTCTCACATTTTCTCACATTTTCTACACATCCAGAGGTTTGTTTTCATTTGGTTGGGCATTTGAGGAAAAATAAATTAAAAATGCTTTTCCTGAGCCAGATACTTTGAGCTGCAGATTATTTAGTTCACCTGAGAAATATATTAACTTTTATAAATATTTAGTGGATTTGTGAAACATCACACAGCTGTTGAATTGTAAGACTTTGCACATTTTTCTCCAGCCTGGTTTTTGAAAATTTTCTTTTATTGAGAACTTCTGAGCTGTCAGTATCTTACTGCACTAAACTGCTGTCAGAGGAATCCTTTTCTGAAAAAATAAGTCAGAAATTTGATAAAAATGTACATAAAAATGATGAATAGGAGGAGTAAATTTCTGCCAAAAAACTCAAAAAATTTCAGGATAATGTCTAAAAATTTCTAGGACAAAAATTTGGAAATTTCTGAGTTTGAATACTTTTTCAAACTCAAAACTTTTAAAGTTTTCACTTTTGAGAGTTCAAAATGTCAAATATATTTCAAAGTTTTCACAAAAATTCTGAGATTAATATAAAAATTTCAGGGCTTTTTGCAGTTTTTTTTTTAACTTGGAAATGTCTAATTTTCTTCTAAAACATTTATGAAAATTTCTCAAAATGTCAGATTATTTTCTAGCAAATTTTCAGCTTTTGAAGCTTGGAAATAATTTTTACCAGAAAATTTCTCAGATTCTAAAAATAGTTTTGGCGAAAAGTTATTCCTTTTCTTTAAGGACCTGATATGGTTCCATAAAAATGCTAATAAAAATATGTATAATCTCTAGTAAATAACAATGATGTGTCTTTGAGGAACCATTATTTACTGTCCCTTTTTCCAGAAACCACAAAGAAAATCCGCCTGATAAACTCACAAGCAAAATTGAAACATATGAAGAATTAAATTTATATATTATAAACTTAATTTAGATGTTGAAACTTTAACAGATGTATCACATACAGGATAGTCTTCCAGCTGCCTGTTCTGCCATACTTTTTCCTTCCACTTAACTTTCCACTATTATACCTATCTGCTGTCTGTAGACACTAAGCCGTGTGTTGATGACTGAAAACTGTCTTCCTTATGGTCATATGAACATTTTTCTGTACTATAATATCTGTATTTTAAATTGGTTTAAGGTAATATTATGATTTTCTCAGAAATTAAATATTTGTTGTTCAGTAGCTTTTAAGTGGTAATCATGCAAATTGCCAGAAATAAAATCAGTACATATATTACCTTGGCTCTACATAATGAGTTTTACTTTTTGAATTGGATGGATGAACTAATTAACTTCTAATTTATTTAGATGTGTTTGTGTTTGTTCAGTCAGTTTTTCACATTATGCTGTTATAAACTTTAATATTTAACATGCTAAATAAGCCTTTGGGTTTTTTGCACCGTCTGACCTACAACTGAAACTCAGTTAATCAAATGCAATAGACTTGCATCAAACATTATAAAAACTCTTTTCTGTTCCCTGTTTAGACACTATTTTTCTATATAACTCAGGATTTGCCCAGAATCAAAATGTTATTCTCCATTTGATTGTCTACATAGAAAACTCAAATGCACAGAAATTGTTCCGTTTCTTCTTTTAGGTGGGAGAAATGGCTGTTTAAATCCTGCAGAGGTTTACACAAGTGTAACATTTCAGCACACAGAAGTGAATTTAGTTCTTGGCTGCGCCTAGAGACCCTTGGCACCAAGAATATTTCATCTTTCAAAGATTCGTCACAGGAGCTTTAGTGTTAAATCGCTCGGTTGGGAAACGCATGTCATGATGCTGAGCATTACATCAGTCCTGCAGATGTTGCTCAAGATTTCAGGTGGAAATCTCACGCAGGCCTGTCGCTGACGTTAACTGAGGCCGACGATGACATGATTTAAGGGCGAACTTTGTAAATGTTCCGTTAAAAGGATGTTCTGTCCCGGATCTCCTTGCACATTCTAACCCCCAGACATATCTGTGGTTTGCTTCTGCTGCCTGTCAGACGTGTTTATAATGAAGCAACTTGGCTGGTATTGAAGTTAAAGCTGCTCACAGTGTGTATTATAATGGTGTCACAGCTGTGAAAAGCTGCAGGTATTTTATGCTAAGTGTGTCAAATTTATATATTTTCTTTCTTTTTGCCCACTGTGATCTGTAAGCTGCGTCCTGCGCCTCAGTAATATAATTGGGTTTTTATCTTCGTGACACCGGCTTCAGCGTCTTTGGGTCAAGATGATTATTAGATTTTAATATTCATCAGATTTTTTCCCGTAATAGAAATCTTTGAATGTTGTTGCAGTTTTAATAATTTCAATAACAATAGAATGAATCTAGCTAGCTAGAAAATAATCTATGTTCTAGCTTGCGGACAGAACAAATCAGTCAGCTAGATTTATTCCAACTAGCTGCTTTGGTTCTCTTCCACTGTCCACCTGTTCCCCTCCTGGCCTGTGGGGGCGCTGTATGAAGACCCACTGAAGGAACCGACATTAAAACGTCTGAAGACTCTGAGCTTTACTTTCTTTACAAATGGAGCTGTGTCAGATTTTAGCGGTTGTAGGATTTCTCTTCTGTCTTTGCTAAAAAACCACAAGTTATGTTTCCCACTAGCGCTAGCTTAGCATGTTTGTTTTGGTTATATTTACTAAGAAAACAAGTGTATTAGTTGGTTTTTTTTAGTTTTGTCTTACTTGTATGTTAGTAAATGTGAAATAAGTTTTCAGGAACAGGAAATGAGAGCTTGTTTTAAGTCAACAATTTCTTAATATTTGTGAAAAAGTACTTGTACCATTATTTTATTTATAACATGCGAAAATATTTTCTTATAAGTGAAATAATCTGCCAATGGAACCAGAACTTTTTCAATATTAAGGTGTTATTGACTTAAAATAAGCTCGCATATTTTGCTGAAAAGTTGCTTGCAAGTTAGCTTTGTCTTATTTAAAGTTTACTAAGATATTTGCACTGGAAATTTGACCAAACTACTTTAAGATGTTGTGTTTTTTGAAAACAACGTAAAAAGTTCCCCCATCTGTCCTACCAACTAATCAACCATCATGGACACAAAAGAGCTAATTTTGCTCACTCCCTCACTTCTCCTTTGGTTTTATTTTAAAGATTAGTTCACAGTTTTATTTTACATAAAATCCTATAAGATCAGTCAGTAATCCAGGATTTTGTTTCGGGATTTTACCCATGTCTGCTTTTAAATATCGGGATATTTCTGCTTGAGATAATTACTTTGAGTAAGTTGAAACTGTGGGTGCACCGATTGCCGTTTTCTGGTCGATCATCAATTACCAATCTTGTTGAAGCAGGAAGCAGCTGCCTGTTCTGGTGCCGTTTCTGAAGAACCTGTCCTGTGTTTGTCCTGCCAGACCAGCTGAGGAGCCGGCTGAAGGAGTACGGCCTGGTGACGCCCTTCAGCACCGACTCCCACGGTCACTACCTGTCCCACCTGCTGTCCGCCTCGCACAAGCAGCGCGTGAGGAGGGACGCGCTTCCCTCCGGGTCCCAGCAGAGACTCTTCTTCAACATCACCGCCTTCGGGAAGGAGTTCCACCTGCGGCTGCGGCCCAACGAGCGGCTGGTGGCGCCCGGGGCGATGGTGGAGTGGCACGACGAGGTCCGGGGGTCTGGCAGCGCCGCGGCGGGCGCCGACCGGGCCGACGACGCGGCGGAGAGGATTCTCCGGCGGGAGCTGCTGAAGACGGACTGCACCTTCATCGGTGACATCACCGACGTCCCCGGAGCCACGGTTGCCATTAACAACTGCGACGGACTGGTGAGTCGCTCTCGGCTGTAAAGTCCTCGCTTCTCCGTCTCCTGAAAGCCTTTCTTTTCCCTGCAAAGCTCCATGACCTTATCAAGGGCCGTTAGGGGTTGTGGATGTCTGTAACTCTTGAGTTCGGCCTTTCTTTACGTCGGCGTTTTTATGGCACATTGTTTTTGGAGACGCCCTGTGTGACGGGCGGGAGTTTAACGGGTGACTGCTCAGAAACTGGTTTCCTCCAGGCCTCTTCCCAGCATAAAACACTACGAGTTCCTATTGTGCCTGACAAACGTCTCCTTCCTATCAACCCTCGTAAAACATCTGAATGTGAATCTGGGAACAACTCCAGCCAGAACCTCTTGGAGTGGAGTGAAGCACTCAAACATCTCCATGTTTAGGAGCAGAATCGGTTGAGTTCCCAGCCTGAAAAAGTCACAAAGTTTGTGTTTTATTGGTTTAGGGGTTGATGGAGAAGTTAATGTCAAGTTAAGCCACTTATGAGTTTCAAACAAACCAAACAAACAAACTAAATGTTTCACATCATGTAGACAGCATCTTAGTCAAAGATGGGAATATTACATCCTGCATCTCTTTAGATTTCCTCAAGCAGCCAGTAAGAAACCTGGAAACAAGACATGAAAATATAAAAACTCTGGTAAACATGAAGATTTCTGCACTGAGCTGCACTGAGAAGCTCCTGGTTTTTCCACCAAATGTTGATTTCTGGACTCTTCCTGAGTTAAAACATTAGTGTCGTTGTTTCTAGATGAATATAAACTTCTCTTCTCTGTATTATTTGAAGTCTGAAAGCTCAGCATCTTTTTTTGTTATTTTTGACCATTTTCTGCAAATAGACACTACATTTTTGCTTGGAATTTCAGAGACATGTTGTCAGTAGATCATAGAATAGAAGAACGATGTTCATTTTACTCAAACATATACGTACAAAGAGTGAAATCAGAGAAATTGATCAGATGTCCAACAGTCTGTTGGAAGTCCAAGCAGAAGTTCCCAGCGATTTGTTTCTATTTCTGTGAAGTTGGTAGTTCTGGTGATGATTATTGAGCAGATGAAGGAGAAGATGATGTTGCAGACGTGAAGGGTTAGTTTGTTTATTTTTACCCAGGAAGCATTCAGCTAAACCGTGAGTGAAACAGTCATTGGGACTGACTGGTATATATTCCATTGGGGAAAGAAACTTTAACATTAAATACACCTTTCTCACCAGGCGAGGGCGACTTTCTCTGTCTATAATCAGATATTTAAGCGACTTGAAACCATTCCTCCCCCCCTGGCACCTCCAGACCCCCATCCAGCCCACATCCAGGGCGGCTCGGGGCGCCTGGCCGTTCTGCTTTTATTTTGAAAGACATCTATTTCCCCGTCCGTTAGCCGTGCCACTGTTAGCAGACTGAGTCTGACCTGGTCTCATGGGTTAAAATAGACCGTAATTCAGCAGCAGTGGGCCGTTCGCCCGTTCGCCATTCAGTATTTGCAGATTTCTCTGTGGAAAGTAACTCCAAATTATATCCGCCATATTTGTAGATTATTTCAGAAAGTAAATCTAAAATATTTGAAAAATAAAAATGTGGGAAAGATGCAACTTGACACGCCATTGGCTGGCATTTCCTGAGCAGCCAATCCAGGACCACCTTTAATCTTCCTTCCGGCTGATTGGATGAAAGCCATAGTCTATTATATTGCATATTATGGTATATTAAATAGGCTCTTCTAAATGTTTTTAAAAGTTTTTCACTGTATTAAGACATTTAAGGCCTTACACATTTTTTTAGGCCCCTTAAAAATCAAATTTGCATATATCGGTAAAAAATCTATAACATACGATTCATTTATAAATATGCATTAATGATTTATTTTGTTATTTCCACCGTTACCATGCGGCTAAACTTTTCTTTCCAGTTATGATCCTCATCCATTCCAGGAAGTTTTGTTTCCAGTCTGTGTCTGAGCCAGACGACAGTCGCAGCTGTTTATGTTGCCTGTTGCGTTAAATAATTGTTCTCCCCGCGGCTGAAGCTAAATTTCTGCAACTCCTGCTTCTGTTCAGCTCTGCATGTTTCTGAAAACTGGTCCATTAAAAACGCCAAACCAGAAGCGTTGACCTCAGGACAGGAGCTGCGGCTACTCGTTAGCAGGAATCATTTATTGATGGGTTTGCTTTCCGCTGGGACGCATTTAATGACGGGAACGCCAGTTATTTTTAAAAACCAAGTTGTGACATTCTTCTTTGCCCAAGTTAGAGACTGAAATACAACTTATTTTGGTGCTTCTTTGAGAAAATGTGGATCTTGTGCACCTCAGTATTAATCTCTAAGTGATTAACAGGATGACTTATGTAATCCACCTGTATGATGATTCATGTTTTTTCTTCGTCGCTCCACCTTTAGCAGCGATAAATCTGTTAGTAGCTGTTTACTGTCAGATTTGATCTGCTGCAGGAAACGTTACTCATCCGTAGTTATTGCTTCACTTCACTGAGGTTTATAGACACTTCAAACATTATTCAGATCTGTTGCATTACCTTGATCCTGGATTTTTATCTTACTTTTGTTGTTTATTGTCTGTTTGATGATCCAGTTTGGGCCAAAATTATTTGAATTGAAATTTGAGACGGTCTAATACTTTGAGAAACAAAAGAGTTCATGGTGGACTGGGTGACCAGACCTGTCGCAATAATCAATCAATCACATGATGAATTAAAACAAACTCAATGGACGTTACCAAGATTCACCCAGAAACGGCCCTCAAAAGTCCCACTGACTACATGTCTCACATTAACAGCTTAGCTCCTGTGTCTAAACATGGCATTTTTTGTTTCCACTGACTCTCTGCAGAGAATTTCTGAGTCGATTAGTTTAGCATTTCTGCCGGATTTTCACAAAATATCAGCCACGATAATGGACAAGGGAACCAACAAGTTCATGTCGTCTTTTATGGACGACATCAAGGAGTTTTAGCCGTGATGCCTCCAACATTGTGCTCATCACAGCTAAATGCTACCGGTCAATGAGAAACACAGCAGATCTTCAGACCCTCAGCATAAATATGTGGACAAGATCACTGATGTCTATTGTTCTTGCAAGGCTGGGTAAGTCGGACATTCATGGTTTTGAGGGTGATTTCTGTTGGCAAATGTTCGAATGTGTCTAGGCCTGATGCACGGTATTCGGTGGCTAACATGGTTAGCATGGCTAACACGATTACAGTTTAGTAAAAAGTCTTTTCAGGTGAAATAAAATCTTTAATGTATGTCAGATACGGTTCACATTGCATATTGATCTGTTCAGCTAACGTAAGGCTGTAACAGACAGGATTCAAGGTGTAG
>CAEGAF010042977.1:0-29888 GCA_903067075.1 Micropoecilia bifurca | reverse complement strand
GTGTGTGTGTGTGTGTGTGTGTGTGTGTGTGTGTGTGTGTGTGTGTGTGTGTGTGTGTGTGTGTGTGTGCGTGCGTGCGTGCGTGCGTGCGTGCGTGTGTGGAAGAGCTGAGTGGAATCACAAAAACCTCTTTGAAGTTGAGTTGACCCCACTTCCCTGAACTGATTGTGAATTGTGGGACAGAAATCAGATAGATTGCTTTTATTCCCTAAATGGATCCGCTCTGCAGTCACTGTTGAGATGCACCTCATTTGCAACTCATCATCTGAACCAGAGCATGACTTTATCAGCTCCTGCTGGTAAAGATAATAAAGTCATAATTAATTACATACCGTGGGAAGTTGACCTTGGCTGCAAGGAATGCAGTTCCTTGATTTCGAAACACTCAGATTTAATTTAAATTGTAACCTTTCAATGCATTACAAAACTGTTCACACTCCTTGAACCTTCCTTGACATTTTGTCTCACTTATAAACAAAAGTTTAGATTTGGTGGTGATCTTATGTGATAGACCAGCACAAATTGTAACATAATTGTGTTGAACAAAAGCGATTTATAGTTTTTAAGCAAATACACATTCAAAAAGGTGTGGCAAACATTTGTATGTAGGCCCCTTGAGACAATAAATAGCATCATTTGTAAAGCACAAAACCTCCATGGATACTTCTCTGGAGGAGAGTTTAGATAAAGTCTACAAAACCAGACCCGGCCCGTAGGCTGTGTGTCCGATCTCTATCCGACAAAATCCAGCAGTGTAACTTCTACAGCTTTTAGCTTCTGGTTAAGACCTTCCAGCTCCATTTTGGTGCTTGTATTAGCCGCAGGGTGAGTAAATTGCAAATTACATGGGGTGCGTGAGTGATGGGAGCGGAGTTGCGTTCACATTTACTGTGCATTTACCGCAGTGCAATGTTCCTGTTACAGTCTAATGAACTTCTGTATCTGACTTTCTTCCTCAACTAAGTGTCCAAATCCTCTATTTAGTAACAACGTTATGCAGCGCATTGTCATTTTCTCTGTGCTGTATATATTGTAGGCTTATTAAATGCACCACAGAGGCCTTAACCTGACTCAATCATCAGAAAAACAGTTTTCAATTTTTATCAAGCTTGAATTTTGGTTTGGATTAGATTTTGGTCATAAATCTAAACTCTGCTCTAGACTAACCATTGGATTTTTGACTGTGTCTGACTTCTTTAGCCAGTATGTTGCATTAGATTTTATGGAGGGACACTGGCGTAGGTGGTGTGGAATAGAAATGGACCCCAGATTGGAGATTTCTTTCCATCCACCAGAGGATTTGGTTCCCTGGTTTTAACTGAACTCTTTGGTTCTGACAGATATTTTTACCTGCCCTGGATTTCAGCACAAGTCTCTGTTCCCCTTGGTGGTGTGTGTAAGTGTAAGATTTTCTGCTACTTGGATGAACGTGTTGGGAGGTTTGGAGAGAGCACAATCAAAACAGCTTTTCTCTTTGGATAGCTCTAACTGGACAGCTTTTAATGATTAGAATGTCAGAGGATTGACCCCATGTGGGTTGCTGAAGGACAGTTGAAAGTAATTATATCTGATTCTTTGGTGAAAGCGTTGCTGAAAGGCACTCTCTGCTGCTCTCTTGGTGCTTTAACTCCCCCACGGATTTCTGTGCCACATTCATTTTCAGTTAATCATTACAGATTCAGAATGATGAAGAGATGAGTGATGAATACCTTCAAAGTTTATTTGACAATGATCTGATTAAGTCCACTGAATCTCTATAAAACAAACTATGAAGTTGCATGCATTTGAACTAATCTTAAACTTACACAATTTTGATTACATTTAAAGATGTATTTAATAGCATTTACGAAGATTGTATCTGATGATAGATACAGTGTCCTTTTTAAAATGACACCTCAGCCTGACAAAGTCATAATGTTACCCCTCTCAATATAAAAAGGTGCATTTCATAGATGATTTCAAAAACACAATGATTGCTTAAGAGGTTGGAAAGAACTTTTAGAGGCTTGAACTACTCTTGAAGTAAATGTCATCCCCACCCTGTTGGGACTGTGAAACTGTTTCCACTCACATGTTGGCTAACATGTAATCAGAGGGAAAGACCCTTCAAATCAAAGCATGTCGAGATCCTTCCTAAATCTGAAACTAAATAATTCTGCTACCTTTATTTATACCATTTAAATCATCTGCGTTAATTCCTGCATTACACTATTATTCAATTTTGCAAACAAATGTAAAATTATTAAACAAAAATGATCCTAATTGGCCTTTCCATAATTTTTTTTAGTTAATGCCACATATTGGGCACACATTTCTGGCAAATTACAGCCAAGGAGGGCTTTTAAGATTCTTGATTGGGTGGCAGTCTGTTAAGTCTCCAAGCACCAGATGCATTTTCAGAATTAACCTAAGAAAATTAATGTTGATCATTTTTCAAAAATATTTTGGTTCACTCTTTTATATTTCCTAATGTTTGAGTTTAAGAATATCTAGAACTAGTGCTATTACGCACTGGTACACACTATCAGCACTTTTAAATGTTACCCCACTATTTTCCAGAGGTTGCCGTGTACCGGGACTTTTTTCCGGTGTTGTAACAGGTGTTAACAGGTCTGCTTTTCCCCAGCAGTATGTTCACTCACCCCCGACAGCTCCACCTGTGCAAGCAGCAAAAAACCTGTATGTGCCACCAGCAGTCTTGGCTTTTGCAGGCATCCTCTTATGGGAGGTTTTGTCAAAAAATGTGATAAACACAACTTACAAAACTCAGAAACAGAAAAATGGGACATGGAACAGAACAAAGAAGTAGATGTGATGCAGGCCATGAAAACAGTGACTCCAAAACTCAATAGTAGAGAATTGAGGGCTTATATGGTTGGTGGACCTGGAGAAACATGGAGATGATGAGACAGGTGAATGGCACAAGTGATTATTACTGGTGAATACAATAGAAACGGGAGGCAGACTAGTAACGGGAGAGGAACTAAAGAGGACAGAATAAACTATGCTAACAAAAAGTACAATATTCAAGAACAAACTAAAACTAAATAAAAAAGAATAAAAATATACGGCAAGACCTATTCAGTAATGATTAATATATGGGACTGAACAAAACATGGCAAGAGAGAACTGAAATGAAACACAGTAGATCATGGGAGGGAAATAAATTTTCAGGGAGGGAAACACAACAATTAGCTATGAAATAGACCTCAAAGAAAGAATTAGGAAACTATGAACCATTAATCATCCATAAGAAACAATCAAACCAAAAGTCAAAAACCCAAACACAAAGCAATTATGGCACAACTGTGAAAGCTCAAACATCCAAGTAAATACAAAGTAGTGTTCTGTCATCTATCCATCCATCTAGATAGATAAATGTATTGTTTTTTGTTGTTTTACATAATGGGCAAGATGATATTGCTAATGTGCCATGGGCTGGTTGAGGCCAGACCTAATACTGAGAAAAATACATTTTACAGACCATAATAGGAATAAAGTATTTGTGACTTATTTGTGTTTTAAGGAAATATCTTTTTTCTGTTATTTTTTCATGTAAATGTTAACGCCATGAAGCTTTGAACTTAACAAGTGACTCTAAAACACTTTGAATTTGACTTGTGGGTTTGATTAAAAACTAGCTTTGTTTTTCATCAAAGCAATTTCTGTACAAGAAAAGTATTGCTCTACAGATTAATAAATGGATCTATATAAATATCTCACACATGTTTCTATTCCATATTTGTATGATATTAAGAGAAATACTGGCACTTTTTTCCCCAAATAATTAAAGCACTGTCTAGAACCGATGTTTAATCTATCAAAGCGTAAAGATGTTCAACCAGAGCAAATAATTTATTTTTTTCTTATTAAAATGAATTCTGACTTACAAATATAATGCTCCTATCTTATTAAGATAAGGGCATATAGGGTATTTTTCAGGTATTTCATCCTGAACAATATTAAATCAGAGAACTGAAGAGTTAATATATGCTTAAAGATGCTCTTGAAATGTTTCCAAGTATAGACCATTGTGAGAATGTTTGGAGAAAATACTTTAGGGGGAAAAACATAAGAAAATCAAGTAAATCTGAGATGACTCGCCATGTCACTGGATCAATAATGGCAGAGTCATTTAGCCTGTGCTGAGCAAGAGCAAATTGTTTGAGCTAGCAAATCAATTTGAAGTGCATAGCCTAGAAAAACCATTCATTTACTCATGACGACTAGCAAACAGCACAGAGCAAGAGGACAATGGGAGCGTTCGCATTCTGTGTGCTGCTGGATGGATACAGTAAAAGATGTTGGAGCGTCAATGACATAAAAGCACCAAGTGGCGTGGCGCTAATGAAATGCTTCAGTGGGTTTATCATTACATCAACAGGGACAAAATGAAAGTGCTCTCACTTCCTGACTTTCAGGGCTCACGGAGACTTAAGATAACCTTGCAGATTTACAGTCTAAGTCTCTGAGCTGAAACTTCTTCCACCTCTTTGCATTCACAGAGGACTACAGTGCAACAGGCAGCCATTATATTGCAACCTTGAAGAGTGAATTGAAAACCGGCACTTCTTTCTCATACATTTCAAATGTATAATCCCTCTTAGAGCTGACTATTCTTGCTTGCTTGGGGATTCGGATGAGTGTGCCCGTCCCACCTCTGCTGTTTAACGAGGAATAGGTTTATGTACAAACTGGGAGTGGAAGAGACATTATCATAATAACATGAGATAAATCTAGAACGATTCATAATAATTTGAGTGTAACATCTGTAACTTTTTTTTCCCCTTTGGCTGTTGTTTTGCACTGCATCTAAAACCTGTTGTGACTCTTGCCCTCTCATCCCCTCATTGATCTTCCTTTGCCAGAATCCCTCCAATGGAAAACACATTGATCCTTGGCTCCTTCTTGTGCTGCTAATTACTGAGGGGACTGTGTCACTGTCAGGCGGTTAACTGATGCAGGGCTGTGCAGACAAGTAATGGGACGTGCCAGGTGAAATGCTGTCTGACATGTGGAGGCATAACTGGTTCTACCTGTAATAGCATGATTATTTTTGATTCTTATTGAAACTGACAAAAAAAAATCTAATTAGCATTATTGCCCAACAGGTCTATTTTGCAAATTTTCATTTGTTTAAAAAAAAAAATCTTTTTAAGACAGTTTTTAATTGTTGATCGGAGAGGTTGTTTTAGAGTATTAACTAGGGGGCTAATGAGGTATTAACACTGCAATACTTGTCACTGTCAAAGTGATATTGTCCCTGATAATTCATACTATTCAGCTGGTGTCAGTAGTTCATTTTGTCAAGTAAATAAGAAGCAAACACTGCATATAAAGGAGTGTGTTATGCTTTACATCCTGTCTGTGAGACTTTTATTTTGAAGTAAGATGAGTGAAGTAAGCTGTGGAAAGACTGAGTTTAGAAATGTTCTATTCAGTTTCTTTTGAAAATGTGAACATTGATTTGGGAATGATAAACATTTTCACAAAAACAAATAGCAACACACTTTTAAGTACTATTTTCAATGAGATGCAAACTGCCAGAAATTCTAATTAACAGTTTACATTTGTTGTGCTGCGTTACTTTTGTGGTATTTTAAAGTTACATTTAAAGTTAAAATGTTAGGTTCTACATAGCAAGGCAAGAATATTTGCATAGCACATTTCAGGAACAAGGCAACTCAAAGTGTTTTATATGATGAAAGTATAAAACAACCAAAACAAAAAAAATTACACATCATTGGCATAATGAAGAAAAGTAATTAAAAGTTGGAATGCAGGCGAAAATTAATGATGTTCCAGTTCATTTTAATTGAAGGCGACTCTTAGCTTCGGTGTAGAGGGGAGGTAAAATGGACTTTTTGAGCTTTATGTCATGTTGCAATATCATTCCCTCATCAAAAACTATACTTCCAGCCATTTGGGAAAGCCTAAATGCTTTGTCTACCTATGCAGACAAAGCTCCTTATTCTTAAATTTGAATTAGACATGTTTACTAAACCGGGATCTTAACCTTGTGATAAAATGCTGCCCAATCTCACTGTCTATCTGTATCTCCCTTGAAGTTGTCAGATTGTTGGTTGATTTTTTTTTCCCCCCCAAAAGATGTTTTAGTACAAACAAAGACGCACTTTCTTTTATTGAATTTTTTTGTAGATAAGCTCCAAACTAAATACATGCTTAGGACTTTGACAAGAACATGAGCTGTCAGATAAAGATTGAAACAATTCCTCAGGTTTGCTTGAAAAGACAATAATAAAACTGATAACAAAATTCTATTGAGCAATAACAGACTTACAACTTATTTGTTTTGGGAACCTGCAACAAAGCTGGAATGATATTTTAATGATCGCAAACGATCATTTTATATCACACCAGAACACCTGGTGTTATATGTCTGGTGGCGATGCTAGTAATATCTAATGTTGGCTTTATTTATGTGTACATCAGGGTGAGAATCCATCACAGCTTCTTCCTGGACGGTATAATACACTGTCTTTTTATTTCTGCTCTGGGCAGGCAGAAGAAGGTGATTATTACGGTGATTAATGCAGGCAGATGGGAGGAACTGTGCCGTGTTATTGTAGCGAAGAGGGAAATGATTGCTTAATGGAGGTGTGTCAGATGTAGTTCTTTAAAGCTGAAATCAAAAAAGGAGTCAAAGGCTTCCATGGGTTGCCGTATCAACTTCTAAAGCAAAGCAATCATCTTGGCTAGACTTTAGGAAGTACAACATCTGAAAATTGAAACGGACGAGAGAACTCGGCGTACATGTGCTGTTAAAGAAGTGTAGCTTTTTAAAGAGCTGCTTATCAGAGCTCTGGCCTATATCTTAGCTTTGTGTTTTTTGCAAAGAGATTTTTTTTCTGTCTTAACCCTTTTTGTTTTTCTTCCTGAATTTGTGTGTGTTGTGTGTGTCTGGCTTCCTTTTACCTTTTATGGCAGAGAAAAAAAATGATATGACAAGGCCCGCTACTAACTAATTAAAGGAAAATCCCTCATGCAGCAGTTTCATACTGCTGCATGAGTATGAAACATGAACACAATGCAAAAGCCAACCCCTTATTTATTTCCACAGTTAGTGCAAAAAAATATCCATTGTGAATATTCAGTGAGATTTTATCGTTTGTTGATCCATGTTTCAGGTCAGGTCTTTCCAGTAGGTGACATAAATTACGTTTGTTTGAATGGCAGTCGAAAAAATGGTCTGAGTGATTTTTAAGATGAAAGTCTGAGATTTGAACCAGAGTCACAGTTTGGTGCAAAACCAAGGCTGAAAACTTGACTTAGACATGTTTTCACTGTAAAAATAAAACTTGACTTTGAAGATTCACCACTTAGACTCTGTTAACTTAATTTTTTTTTAACTGTTGAGATAAATGTTTTGAAAAAAGATCATTGTTAATTATTGTTAAATGTGGCCTATGTGGCTGTATCTTGACTTCATATGCAGTGATGGAAGATGTACTAATCAACATTCTTGTTCCCGCTGTATGATTGCATTATTTCCTGGTCTGATCACCTGTAAAATTGCTTCACTGAGCTGTGTACTATGTATGTCAACCAGATACAATCTTTCTGAAACCTTGCCTGGCATCTTAGTGCATGTGTGCATTTTGAAAACAGATGAGAATGTCGGTACATTTTACAGGTCAAGAGGGGGGAAAAAGTTTTGGCCCAGATAATGGTGGCATCAAATTTCCTCTCATGGGTAAATAAACACCTGCAGCACACTGCATGCCAATTCAGCCAGCATTTGGAGAGAAATAGCTTTGCTACAATACAGAGTCTGCCGGGCAATATTTAGATACCATTAAGTAACGCATGCATTAGCCATCTGTTCAATTGTACTTTGACAATTTCACTGGACAAATAAAACATTCACATTTCTGTTAGTCACTGACAATAAATAAAATCCCAGTAAAATGAGTTATGTAGGTGCAGGGGTGCCCATTCTTCCTACCTTGACCTGTAGGGCTGTAATGTTTTATAGAGATTTCTCAATAGTACATAATCTTTGATAATTTTTGCAATTTTGAGAGGACCTCGTGTTCAGAAGTTGCTCTGAATTGCATCACAAATGGATAGACCCTGCATGGCCTTCATATCTATGGAAAATGTTTGAATACCTATGTAATGCATTTGTGCCTTGCTTTTCGGTTGGAGTTTCATCAGTAGTATATAAAGTCACTTTGTGTGATAGCTTTTTTTTTGTAGTTTGAGCTACACACCACAGAACTGATCCATTTTATTCTTGCTTCTCTATATAAAAAAAGGACAATGCCTTTGTGGTAGCTCTCACCTCGAGATGTACCATGTGCAACTCAGTGCAACACAGAGACCCTTTTCCCTAGGGCATGCTGAAAGTAATACTGGGAAATGTAGGACCTCAAACGTACTGTAGATATTTACAAGCCAGTGTGATAGAGGATGCAGTAAAGTTATGAAATATGCATTAAACACCTCATATTGATGTTTGACATATGGGTGTATTTTTTTTTTAGCAGAGTTCCCTGAGGTGATCGTACACTTCATTTTTAATGTATTACTTCGAGTGGAGAATCTAGAACAGAGCTTGAAAACATTATTCTATGCCTCTCTTTGTGTTTTGGTGTATGTAAAAACCTTCTCAGCCCATAGAAAACAATGCTTACTTTGACTGGCATTATTCAATGAGAAAAAGTAGTTGCTTTTTTGTTTGTTTTTCAAAGAATGTTTTCTCTTCCTTGCATTTTCAGGTTGTTATGCAAAGTAAACAGAGTAGTATTGTCTAACTCTAGTTCTCTGATTTGAAGAGAGGAAAGCAGACTAGTTTCTTGTGTTCTTTACACAGAAATCAAAACTATTTAGATATCTACTTTCTATGAATGCATTGATTTATGTTTCTTAATTTAAAATAAATTTAGCTCAGTAGTAGGAGAAGTTACTTTATCTTGATGTATTGTGGTGACATTCTAGATGCTCAAGAGTGGTTACGTCTTCAAATGTAAAATTAGATTATTTTAACTAGGGTAACAGAAATCGATTTGATTTGAGGAGAGCAACAGGTAACAATTTATATGGTTCTAGGAAGTTGGGCTTAAATAAAATGTCACAACAGTGTGCATAACCGGGTTTTGGGAATAGGACATTATTTATATTTGGTCAAATGATGCAACTTCGTTCTGCATAAAAAGATGTTTAAAACGTTTTATGCCAAATGTGACAAATACAATCTAAACATGGAACTTGGGAAGAAGTGGTTAGAGAATATTGTGCTAGAATGTGAGAAACTGAAGAGATTGAAATGTTTCCTGACCCCATCCATCATCATATCACTGGATTAACTTTTAATAAATGAAGCAGAAAAAATGTAAGGATATGACGGGAACATCCTGGACTAAATCCTGGTCCACTGCCAATGACTAGTTTTATGGATTATTAACAGTAGATTAGGGGGCATATATTAGCTGCCTAGTAGTAAAAGGGAAAATATAAACTTTTATTTATTGCCCTTCTCATGTTACACTTGTGTGAATTGTGCTTGCTACTCGTGGACCAGTGTCATTACACAACATTTTAGATTAGAGCATATAATCGTAGCTGGACCTTCATATTTCAAAGATTAAGAGGATGATCTAAAGAAATTAAATATTGCATTTACCAGCATATTTTGCTGCTTCATTAACTCCATTGTTACACGCATAGAACGACAGTAAAATGTAATTTAACTTATTATTGATGTGGTCTTTTCCGCGCTTTTCAATGACTGAGAGCCTACAAATTGTGTATTTTGTACATAATTTAAATAGTAAATTAAAAATTACTATTTTTAAATGGTTTTTCTGTTTTTGTAGGTTGAGAATGTGGTCAGGACATCATGTACAAATTAATTATTGCAGATCGTAAAACATATCTGTTACTCGTTACTCGTTTCGAATGCTCTTTTCAGAAGGCGACATTTCTTCTCTGAGTTTAGCAATAATGCGTTTTTCAGACAAAGTAAAAGGACCAAACAAAACAAGATTTCAGCATTTGTTTCAAATATCGATGCCGCATTCATCTTGATTTCTCATCTGTTGGTAACCAATGAAAAGTTATCCACTCAGATTGCAAATAGATGAGCAGGGTAACATTTATACTGACTAATGGCAAACATAATCTGTATAATCAGTTGGTTTACAAGAGCGAAATGAGGAAAGTTACTTCACTTTGTTAATTCACTCCTAATCGCCATTTTAAAATGAATTTTAAATTTTTTTAATATTCTGATGTGAATGTATGGTGTGCATATGCTTCTTTGTTCAGTCTGTGATGTTATTTGTATTCTATGTTGTTTGTTTCAAAGGTGCAGTATGTACCTTTTTATAAAAAAAATTAATGTTTCTTTATATGTTTGTTAAAACCGTCACCATGCCATGGTAGCATGTTATGAAGTAGAAAAGATCAGTATGGTCCACCTCCTCCCTGAGTTAATATTGTCATCTGAAGAAACGCATTGCTCCTGGTTTGTCGAGACAAATACAAACAACCAATCAGAGCCAGGAGGAGGGTCTTAGCACTGTCAGCCTACTTCATGTTCTCACTGCTAAATGTGCAAATTTCGGAGAAACAGGAAGACAGTTTACCTGCTGTCATCATCATTAGCCATAATAACGAGGCTGAGGATTCATAACGTGAAATAGCAACGACACACTGACAGGTGATTGACAGCTCTAAACCCTCCTCCTGGCTCTGATTGGTTGTTTCTAGTTAGCACTGGGAGAAGGCAGAGGAGTTGAATTTTTTTCACAGATTATGTGTCTCATGCCATACTGTCACAACATAGTGACAGTTTCAAGAAATATCTTTAAAAAAGTTTTATGAAAGTTGCATCGTGCAGTTTTAATGCTCAATAAAAATTCCGTAAATATTTAAATGACCAAAAGTACCCCAGTAATTTGAGGAATAATATTGTTAAAATCAAAAGGCAATGTTAATTATAACTGCGGCAGTGAGCAATTGAGCTACAATCATATCAGGACATGTCAGAGCTTCAGAGTGGCATGTAATTTATCAAAATAGACAAAGAAGAAGAAAGTTAGCTAAATTGCATCCCTCAACAATTTACTTGCAGCCAAAGCTTTGTTCCTTGAAGCTGCACACATAGTCTCGCAACAAACCCACATGAGCCTCCCGGTGTTTAAAGCACAGATTTAACTGCTGCTTTTTATGATAAGACCAGATGATAACCGTACAGATAGTAACTGTATTACAACATTATATGTGTATACTTGCTGTAACATTAATTGTCCATTAAGAACTTGGATAAATCTGAAAGGAGTTTGACCTTTCTTCCCTCACAACAATGCCAAAAGATTACCTACCATGCTATGTGATTCATAATGCAATTTAAAATAACAGCAAGACTGACCAAAGTGCAATAACAAAACAACAAAGCTAAACATAAAAGGCTAACAGAGGCCAGAGAATAAGAGGTGCACAAATGCTATAAAAAAAGAAACATCAAAAACAAATAAAGCAAGTACAAATGTAAAAACTGTGAGGTCAGAGTCGGCGTCTCACACTGGGTTGAAAGTCAGGGAGTAAAAAATGTGTTTTTAAACGAGATTTAAAAAAAAAAAAAAACAAGAGAAGCTGCCAGGTTGACAGGCAAAGCGTTGTTCAATTTCGGTTCTCCCACAGCAAAAGCTTTGTCACCTCTAAGTTTGCCTTTGGAGCAGTTAAAAGCAACTGGTTTACCGACACGAGGGAGTGAGAATGTATATATGTGGATGCAGCAGTTCAGATAGATAAGAAGGAGGAAAATTATTAATAGACTTAAAAACTAATGGAAGAATTATAAAATAGGTTCTGAAATGAACTAGGAGCCAGTGAAGTGAAACAAAGCCTAGGCTGGAGGAATGTGTTCAGGTTTACTTGTTCCAGCATTTTGCACCATTGGTATGCAACCTGTGAAAGCCTGAGTATTGCCATTACGGGAAGTTATGGAAGTATGCGTTGCTTTCAATTTTTTTTGTAAGATTGAGCCAGAGATGATGCTCGTTTCAGATATATGTAATTTTCTTGACGACTATGCACCAATCATCATTCTTTAAGATTTTAAACTTTTTTGACCCACCTGGGCTTTTACTGTTCTAGATGAAAGATGTGAGTATGGAATCTACGGTGAGCACATTTTGAGAGAACACGTCACAGATTTCCCCTTATTTTGAAAACCATTGCTGCAACTTCATATCTTTTGTATTTGGGTGTAAGTGAAATTACCAGGCACATGTTTACAAGAAAACTAGCAGACTACACTAAACTGATTTTGCATTCTGAAATGACACAGTCGGGAGAGGGTTGTGCTTGCTGTGGCCAAAATGCAGTGTCCATATCAGCCAGCCAGTAGGTCAATTTTGTAAAACTTTCACATATTAAGTCTCCATCTCCAACCTCCTGATGTACCTTGTGCAGCACAGATACGCCTGTTGCACCACCGGCCTGCAACAATTTCCTCCACTGCCGGGGCTTGTCTGTCACAGCGCAATCTACAGCACTGTCATTTCCATATAACTCAAAGTTGTTCCAAATATATATTGCAGGGGCAGCAAAGATCAAGCCGTGCATATCAGCACTCAGTTCAATCTGCTCAGTTGAAAATACATTTGCTTCAAAACAATTTGGAATGTTTTTGTTGGATGGAATATTGGTTTGACTAGTGAGCAGACAAAGGCTCTTTTGGTCTGAAAATGAAGACTTCAATGATGGCTCTTTTATTTTGGGTTCTCAAAAACGTGCCATGACAAGCATAAAGCTTCTTTTTGGTATCTCTCTTTTCCTTGTACTATTTCTGCAGTCACAGCAATTAATAAGTTATGCCTTAAAATGTGTATGTAATAACTCACCATGTAACTCCAATTGCGGCACATTTTTTTATTGACATCTCTGGTACAAAGAAAAGTCTTCAAATAAAATGTCTTTTTTTTTTTTTTTTTTTTGCATTAACATCTCTATGTTCTGAATAATTATAGAGGCATAGTTATTGGAATCGCTAACAATTTCTATTTTGTAATTTAAAGTTGATTATAATTTCTAGGAACCTCTTTCTAATCCATCACTCATTGCTTCCCTTGACAATAAAAATTCAAAAGGTCCATTTCCCTTAGCCTCTCTCCAAAATGGAAAAGACAAGAGACCATGCCTTTCAAATGAGAGATGGACGAAAGTCATTGTGAAACATGAAATTACTATAATTGCATGCATTCTAGATATCTACTTAACCACTTCCAATAACAACACAGTAGGGGGAATGATTTGTAAAAGATTTAAACAGCTTAAACTGTGACGAACAAAGCAGGTGAGGCATGCTAACACATCTTGCCACACTGCCTGTTATGTACCTTATTCATTCTAATAACTGCACCGCTGTGCTGCCACGAACAAACAGATTTGTCTTAACTACCCTAAAACTGCAAAACCTAAATCCGACTTGATGTCAGATGGCAAAAGTGTGTCTTTATGTATGTACATATGTGGTTTCAGCTGTGGGAACAGGTGAAATGACTTTCCAAAAATTATTAAGAGGATCCTTCCTACCAGATATTGTGTAAACACTCCAGACATGAATCTGATGGGCACGGAGATGACCGCACTTATTCATAATTAAGGAGGGGAAATCCCACTGGATTTTCTTAGTTCACTAATTTTGTGTTGATGCAATAAGAGAAAATGGGTATAATACTCACTTTATTTGTAGAATCTATATATTTTGTCTTAGTTGTTTTTCTTTTTCGAGCCCAACTGTAATTACCGCCAGCCTTATATTGAGTGGAGCTTCTTCATTCTGCAAATACAACTTTGACCAGGTCCCATAACAATTACCACCTGTTTACGTATTGATTTACTAACAAGTGCAATACATGGTTTGGTGCGAGTCCAAACCTTAAGAGTGCACCATATAGTTTGATTGTAGGAAAGTCACAAAATTGCTCGCTCTCTAGTATTTTTGATTCTAAAATTCTGTCCTACAACACTGTGATCATTACAAAGAAAAACATTTTACTTTTCTGTTGGCAGGAAAGTAGGAAGGTCAGTTGGGTTTTGAATTTACATTTGAATTAACATTTGGCAATTATTTATCAGATTGAAATAATAAAATCAGTTTGCAGATTTGTTATGGTGTATGCTTGGACACGTGTGGTAATCCGTGGCAAAACTAGAGTCCTGCAGACCTTAATCAGCTGTGGCATCTATCTGGTTAGCTTGAAAAATGACCTGAGTTGTATGTTAAAAGAAAAAAAATAAGGATTGAAATATAAAATAGCTATTTTATATAAAATGGTTCAAAACATTTCTGTTTTGAACGACCTGCAGGTTTAACTCTAATGCTTAACAAAATAAGGCTTGCACACATGAACAAAAGAACACAAGGTTACCGTCAACTAAAGGTGATGCATTATGGATGATTGGAGGGAAAGAATATGCAATGTTGCAACAGAATAGAAATATCCTTTATTCTCACTCAGTGGGGAAATGCAGGTGTACCAGCAGCAAAGTGACTATCAAAAGGAAGCTTGTAGATTCACACAAAGGTAAAATATAATGGACAACAGTGAATATGGATGAGTGTTTATCGTGTCACTTATTGTTGCCAGGAATTTTTCAACATTGTGATTACTGTTTGAATTTATTGTGACGATGCTTTTACTTGGTGGAATGTAGACAACAAAGTCACTTCTCTCTTTGTAACTGGTGTTCCATTTCAAAATGTCTGTTTTCTAACTGCAGTGTTTGTGTTTGTGGGACAGTGACTGTAGTGACATGCAGCTAGAGCCAAACAGTTGCCTAAAATAGCTTGCAAAGTTTTTTTTGTTTGTTTTTTGGTACGTTATTTAAGATCACTGTATAAAAACAGAAAATTTAAATTTCTTATCACCTGTCTCTGATGACCAATACTAATAAATAAGATTGTACAATTATTAAATAAAACGCATTCAAGTTTTATAAAAAAAAGGTGCAAATAACAAATGTACAAACTGTGCATGTAATATAAAAATGTTTCCTGGAAGTGTGCTCATGTTGAGATGTCATACCTAATTATTCCATACTCTTCTTTATCTTCCTACAAAAGTTTTAAAGTATTTATAAAGTATATAGTATAAAGTATCTTTTTGCTGTTAAATAATTTTGTCTCCATTTTTTCCCTCTTAAATAAAACGTCTAGGCATCAGAAAAATTGCTTATTTATTTATAGTACACAGAGGTCTTTTGGTCTATTTCATGTTAAATATTCACAGGAATACCAGACTATATGATGAACACAATATTCTGGTGGAGAGAGTGAAGGGAAGAAGTCTAGATTTTGGGTGCTAGAGTTGAGGTGTAACTCCACTTTAAGGTTGTGTGGGAGGCTTTTTATTCATGCACATGTCACAAAAAACGTCTCTCTCTCCTTTCTCCTTTCCTCCTTACTCTCTCCTCCTCACGTCTGTCTCTCCTCCGCTGCCCTAATTTTGAGGCGACGGCTGCAGAGCGCGCTTGTTCTGTCGGCAGTCCATTTTTTTTATTGTTTGCCACTTCTTTAATACCTTCATAATGTTTTTCATTAGAATTTGCTGTCAGTACCCGTCAGTTCCACTCCATCCGATTACTGTGTTTTTCTTATTTCATTTTCATTTATTTATTTACTGTGGTTGCATCCTCCTCCGTCTATTGTCTGTTTCTTCCTCTACTGGGAATTCAATTATCCCGACCAATGTTTTATGATGTTTCATGACATTCACTGACGGATTCATTATCTCATCTCTTCGCATGACAGGATAGTTTCGCATACCTTCCCAGTGTGCATCTAGATTTATGAAATAATGAAACCATTTCTGAAGGTATTATTCACATGCTTATCTTTCCTTTTCTCCTAATTACCAGATTTCTAGAAAAAACAATGAACTCATGGGAAGTGGTAGAAAATGTAAAAGTTTTCTTAAGTTTCCTTGAATTAACTCAAAGCTGTTCTCTGGAGTCAGTTTTATTTCTTTGTGCCGGCAGTTTTAACTTAAACAGCAGTGTTCTTTAGGGTACCTCCTAATTTGCAACACAGACTTGAACTTTACTCAGCTTTGCAAAAAATATCTTAATTTATTACAACATATATATAGGATAGGTTTTGGCTGGTAAATCTACAGTAACTCTAATTAAATGTTTCTGCTTTTTTGTAGTTTTCCTTCTAAGTTTGAGCCAAGTAAGGACAAGATCTAAAGTTGCAGCAAGACTGTCACATTTTTTTTACTGTTTTTTACGGGATGTGTTAACCTCTGGGGGTGATAAAAAGGTCAAAAACTCCCTGCCGTTTTTGTGTGTTTGATCTCATCCTTTTTTTATTTCGCTCTTGTTAAAATTTCACAAAACCTCAGAGGAAAAAGAACCTCATAAAGCATGACACGAGAGTATGCTAATTCCGAGCCGACTCGCCTTTCCCTTCATTACGTGCGCTCTTTAATAACACTCTCTGTGTTGCAGGAAATGAGTTTGGCCATCCTGAGTGGCTGGATTTCCCCAGAGAAGGCAACAATCAGAGCTACCACTACGCCCGGCGGCAGTTTAACCTGGTGGATATGGATCATCTCCGCTACTGTCAGCTCTACGCCTTTGACCGGGACATGAACCGCACCGAAGACAAGTACGGCTGGCTGGCGGCTCAACCTGTAAGGACAACACACACCGACCTCTCGAATTTTTGTGCAGGGTTAAATAATAAAATCACAGAATTTGAAAAATATTACGAAATAAAGAAAGGCACTGATGCCTAAACACAGGCATCAGTGCATTAACATTGATTCAAAAGATGGATATTAACATGGTTGGGTGTTCAGTGATGAGGAGAAAGACAAGTGTGTGAAACTACTTGCTTGGATTTGACAGACTAGCACCCTGTCCAGTTGTTTAAAACACTCTTTGTAAAATCCATCCTATTATTCGCCCCAGTATTGAATGGCTGTTTGTGACATTCATTTGCGTGAAAAAAATTATATATAATAGAATTTCGGTAGATGTAATTTCTGCTCTGGTTCTGACTGGCATTGATCTGTTTCCCTATTTCTTTTAGCTGCTGCGTACCTTAAATGCTTTGTATTAGTGAGTTTTGCAGTGAATGGAAGCAGCTGAAAGTCTTACTTTCTCCACATAATCAAGTGTTCACCACAACACTTAGGAGGTTTCTTTTTTGTTTTGTGGAAGAATCATAAAGCATACATTTTGTTGTGTCCTCCTTAGGTTTGGATTATTCCTTCCTTTGAAGATACAGTTCAAGTTGTTTCAAAATCTTGCAACAAAAAATGTTATTGAACAAAGCCTGATTGTGGTGGGAGGAGACAACCTTGCCATTTTCACCAATTTATTTATTAATCTGAACCATTTGTGCCATTAGATATTCCTCCTAAGTACACTTTTTTTTGTCAGTGTCGATGGGACTGTATGATTACACCTAAAATATCATCAGTCATGATTAGTATTACCTTTTAGTTTAGAGGTTTGTGATTTTGTGTCAGAATAGTCTCTTAAAATTACGTTTTTTTTAAAATGACTAATAAAAAAATCTGGTTTTGATTTACTTTGATTATTTTTTGGTTGTTTGGTAATAACACATAATTAATTTCCCCCTTTAGTGACACATAAAAAACAAATTAAAAGGCTGACAATTTCTTTAGAGATTAAATCTGTTAACATTTATACATTTTCCACAAACAAATGCATTCTTCAGATAGCATGCAGAAATAAAAGCTTAAAAAAATGAAGCTTGTTTTGTTTTCTTGCATCTTCGTGTAGTTCTCCTCTTGAGCAGTAATGGATTGCATTTGCATTTTTTAATTCCTATCTTTACCTATAATTGAGAGAGAAAAAAGGTTTAATTCTTGGAGTTGTTAGAAGGCAAATAAGGGAATAAAACAGATCAAAATCATGACTAACAAGTTTTAGATGAGACTGGAAAACAAAACACCCCTAATATCCCTCGGAAACGGTTCTCAAAACAAAATCCACCTTTTGATGTTTCATGCTGACCTGCAGATGGATTAAAAGCAGCAGAGTCTGAGAAATATCCCACAGCATAATTACACGCATGCTTAGATCAGAGGAATTATTTCAGAATTTTGCTCTAACATTAAACAGTGCATCTTCTTACACGCCATGGAAGTAAATGAGACGGAGCTTTGGATGTGAGGGAGAGGAAAAGGAGCCTTTTGGGAGAGTGATATGAAATGCTGTTCCCAGAGGACGCTCCTGGCAAAGAAGACAAATATCATTGGCACGAGTGCTGACCTGCTACACACTGGAGACTGTTTTTCTTGGCTCTTTCTGTGTTTTTAGTGTAAAATGGTTTGGTTAATTGACAGCTCCACAATACACCTTTAAGACGTCACCATCTGTAAAATAAGTCGCGTGTAAAATAATTGCCAAATTATATAGTAACGGTGTGTGACTGTAATTGCCTCTTGGTGCTTTTGTGTGTGAAGCTCAGGGATCTGGGGGAGAGGAGGGTCGTACATCACAAGCAAAATGTCTCCGAGTCATTTTATTGACACCTCAGCCGACTAAAGGCAGTGAAAAAGAAATTCATGTTGATTCTTCAAACAGCGGGGCAGTTTTCCAAATCAAACTGCAAATCAAAGTAAATTTAGTTCAATTTAATGTCGACCCCTAAGCTGTTTTTAATGCCCAGCAGGGTTATTGGGCTGTGGAAAACTTAACTGCAGATGCGATATTTACTATTGTTGCTAAACAGAGGGAAGCAGAGCAGACACAGCTGGTGCTAAAGACATATTGTAGCGGAACAAAGAGCAGGGCCACTGGGTTCTTCAGAAACGACCTGGAAATTAGAGCATTTCAGGGACTCGTATAAGAAAGTTTAGTGAAGTATGCTGAGAACTGGAATGTTTTCCTGGATAACTTTAACCTGTTTGTAATAATTTTTTGTTAAAATATGAGCATAACTGAATAGTTTTCTGATTATTGGCCCTGTAAACTTATCCTTACTCTGTAGTAGACATTGACCTGTTTCTGTTATCTGGTTGTACAAAGTTTTTTTTCTTATTTTTTTTAAACACTGCTGTTCTAATACTACTACATTTTTCTATCACGTCTTGAGAAAGTTCTTTTAATCGGATGTTTTACCGAGAATCCTTCATTGGATTTTTTATCAGCTTAGCAATGTGCAAGTTTTTCCTATTTTTTCCTCTGTCTGCCTGGCAGGTTACTACACTCTTTCCCAATTCCATATAATTCAGTTTCATTATATAATATTTCACAGCAAATCTCATCCCAAGGCACCACATGTAATACAGAGTGGTCAGTTTAGAATTCAATATGGTAAACATTTGTCTGTGAAAGGGAACCCAACCAATTACTTTGTGTATTTACTACAAAGGAAGCATATGGCAGCAGTCTGGGTTCCCAGTAGAAAAGTGCACAGATCTTTGTCTGTATTCTTCTATTGTCTAAAATACACAATTTCGCAATTGTGTTTCCATTAAGTAAGAAATTTAATTAAACTCATGTGAATGAGCTTGTTCACGCGAAAAGTCATTAAAAATCATGGCAGTGGCGAATGTAAATGTTTACTTGAAATATTGATATGTTAGCCGTGGCACTCGTTATCTATTAGCGTCAGGGGAGACGTCTGCGTCTTATTCAGGCTTTGGCGCGACAGACTCGTTATACTGAGGAGTGCATACATGTGCTGTATTTTGGGGAAATTGCAGTAGCTGATTTTACAGAAGAGATTCAGCACGTTTGAATGACACAACTTGTTCTGAGCTGCGCTATGCTGTGAGGACTCTGGTGGAGCAAGCTGCACTGTCTGGAAAAACAAAAACGACCCATACCATACACCTGGTACTACTTCCTGTCATCTTTGGCGTCATTTTTCATGAGGAGCAATTTTTAGTAACCTCCGGCTGCTCATGTGATGTGAAAAATTGCTTGAAAAAATTGTCCACATTATCCTTGAGCAAAAACTCTTGGTCAAAAAAACGTTACCTTTTTATTTTTTTAAATTGGCATGTTGGTGCAATTTTATGATTAATGGAAACAAAGCTAGAGGATGAAGAATTGCATTGAGTGACTAAACATCCAGCAATCCCTAAGTAAACATGTGGCGACAGTGGAAAGGAAAGAGAAAAGAGAAGCTTCGGAAGAGCAGTCTTCTGCTGCAACTGACTGAAGGTGTAAATAGACAGGAAAAAACATACAAAACACTGGTGACTGGTGTTTTGACCACTTGTCTGTTGGTCAAAGCCAATAGACCATTCCAATTGCAAAATCTTAAAATACATGTTCAAAGCCAATAGACTGGACGTTCTCAAGACTTTATGACCTGGAACACCACAGGACCAATGGTGAGCTTTTTTAGTCCTGCTGAATTTGCATGGTTACATAATAAACTTATTCCTCTTCCAGCCTATTCACTGCCATGCTAAGCAATCTAACTATCGATTTAAGTATAAATATGGCACTTGTAGTCATTTCCTGATTTAAGGGGATCAATGTACATGTACTTTACTTGAATGTTATGCTCTCTTGTGTACTTTGGAAAGCTAAGAGAAATGGGAAAAAGACAGTAAATATTTAATATTAGTCTTTACATAACTACCTACCTCTGCCTTCCTTTGCAGACATATTCTCTCACATTATATTCATACCCCCAAAGAAATCATAATTAGTGCTTTAATAGGTCATAAAGGGGGCAAATAATTGTAAAGGATACTCTGTGTTAAATTCTGATGTAGACACTGTAATTACTGTGCTGTTATTCCAAAATAGAATTGCTCAGCTAGAGTTCAGTATTGCATGCCCTCTAGATATTAAAAAACAATCCTATAGTAATGCATCACAAGAATTAGCTTGTTTTGAAATGCAAAACAAATCTGATCTAATAATCTTTTCATAAACTAATACATTAGAATGAATAATTCAAAACATTCTACCTTCATAGCTTTAAGATTGTGGCATTAAAGTGGACTCTTGGGAAATATTACAGCACATACAAATAACGGACTAAATAAATTATCTGAAGACCAAACTACAGCGGGAGATAATATTTCTATTGCCGTAGCTCCTGTAACTGACCCTTTGCATCAGACTCTGCAGAGCAGCTGCTGAGAAAAGTCTTATTCATTTATTCAGGGGCTAATACGATATCAGAAAAAGACTTTGTCGAACATCATTCACAGATAATGCCAATAATGTTCAGAGATTCAGCTGTAATAACCAGATAAGTCTGAATCCTCTGCAGGGCTTATCAATGACATTGCCAAGGTAATTGCATTTATTAGATACATTCTATAGCTCAGCTGGTTCAATATTTCAGTGCCGGCCTGATCCAAGGACGTTTTGTAGTTGAAAGGAGGAACACGGGATGATTTGTCAGCAGTTTTTTTTTTTTTTTCCATTTTGTCTCAGGTGCAAATGAACTGAAGGGAAATGGAAACATGCAGGGAGACTTTGTGATTTGTGGAAACATCAGAGCTTCAAAGGCCCAAACTGTGGATGTGAACTGAAACTTCTGTCAATGCAGTGATACCAGTGCTGGATTTATAACAAAGGAAAGAAATGCCAAAAAAAACCAGAACACTTGAGAAATGGACTCCAGCGTCCACGTTGGATGGGCTGAGACCTTTTTCTCACCGTCTAACGATAAATCGGACCAAGCCTCCCTTGTTTTAAGTCAGTTAGAATTACCAAAAGGATTTTCGTTTGTTAAATGCAATAATGAGCGAAACAGTGTGTCAGAGTTATTTATTTATTGATGGTTTTCAAATCAGAAGTTTACCTTATTGTCCTCAGTATTTGGTAGCATTTTCTTTGAACTGTATGACTTGGGTCAAATTTCTTGCCCTTCCTTCCACACACTTCTCACAAAAGCTTGTAGAAGTTCTGACACCATTCTTCATGGTGTCAGAACCAGGAAGAACTGGCAGAACAGTCCAGTGTGTAGGCTGCTCGCTTGAACATGTATTTCCAGATTTTATAACTGGAATGGGGATCCCAGATTTTTATATTCTCAATGAATGCAACCAAAACAAATGCAACGATGGTCTATTTGGCTGAAAAGATCCATTTTAGATTCATCAAATCACAGGCCTTTTTTATTATTTATTTATATATTTATTTAACAATGAAGGCTTTTGTTCCTGTGTGCATTTTCAAACTGTAATCTGGCTTTTCTATGTACGTTAAGGAGCTTCTAATTGAAATCACTGCATTTGTCTCTAAGGTCAAGAATGTGAGATAACTTTAGAAAATTAGATGATTGCACAGCTTTTGCAACCAAACCTGATGTTATTTTGATGCATTATTAAAGTTACAGTGACAAAATTTCCTCATCTCAACACGATATAATGAAGGTATAATTGAAACAAATAGCTAAAAATAGTATTTCAAAGTAATCGGCCAATTAAATTATCACTATGACAACATTACCCTGACATTTCATCTGGAGATCTCTCATTATAATTAGGTAATCAGCTCCTTTCTAGATAATTTTCCACAACCATCAAAAAAAAATCCTAAACTCATGCAAAGATTGGGTGAGAAAATTGGCAAACTTGTGTGGCTTTTAATGCTTTACTCCAAACACCGTCAAATAAGAAATGCACCAAACCACATTAAGGGTTTGAACTGTTAAAATAACTGTGATGTTTGGAAATCTTGTCCTAAGATAAGTCTAACTAAGTTTCATATCATTTTCTCTCTTAAACTGAGAGCATCTGCAGCTGACTAAATTTTTGTCACAGTGGGGGAAGAGTAGACTGAAGGGTTGTGGACATTCTTTGAGCCATTTCCTCCCCCCGCCACCCCATAAAAAAAAAATCTTCCTGAGTGCTGACTTCACAAATGGGGATTTATCCTGCTCTCTTTCCATGGCTCAGATCGACTCAGAGCTGTTCCAGGTCAGTGTGGCGCTGCAGGCGGTGACAAAAACAGAAACTCGACTGACTCTGAGACCTAACTTCAGACTGGAATTTCTCACTTTGATATCAGGCAAACATATGTTTGTTTATCTCATGGGGACATTGCTGTAGAAATCTAATGCATAATTTGGATTTTGTAAGCAAACAACAAGAGATTCTACATATATTTGCAACTGGCCTGAACAGCAGCGTAGACGATTCACGTGTTTCTTTTTTGGTTTTTATTACACATATGTAAAACTGAATCACAGGGGTTATTTGACCACTGCTTGCTAGGTGCAAGCTAAATTTTATTTTGCAATTCCAAAGCAGTCGCTGTCAGCCAGACGAAGTTGGCATTACTTCAGAGCTCTTGGAGAAATGGAGCGACTCCAGGCTGTCAGCTCATTTCTTTAACCTCCATCCTCTCTGCCGGTCCAGTTGCAGGGGTGCTTATCATCTCGTTCAGCCGTGAATATGCTGCCTTGAAATTGGCTTGGGGAACAAGGCACCAAAAATAGGAGGTTGGGTGACATTGATAATCTCTGCTAATGACACGTTAGCCGTGGCTTGCTCCGGAGGAGAGAGAGGCGCCTTTATCACACGCAGCTGTCTAAAGCTGACAGCGTCTGCCTCACACCATCAGGGCCACTGCTTTCCGCTGATGAGAGCCACCTGAAATTTTGATGTGGGAGTGCGTCTCATTCTTTTTGCATATCTGTGCTTCCCTGATATAATGTGACCCATTATAACTGTTTAAATCCAGTATGAGAGAGGTAATGACTATTCATGAAGAAATACTTAACCTTAATTTTCCCTTCGCTTTCCCTCCTCCAGGCCTACGTCAGTGCCAAGCATGAAGGGGACAAGGTCATTGTGTTTGATAGGGCAAATGTGCTCTTTATCTTCAACTTCCACCCCAACAAGAGCTTCCAGGACTACAGAGTGGGAGTAGAAGCACCAGGAAAGTATCCTTTTTTTATTATTCTGATATGCCATGTCATGTCTACTTTCTTTTCAGATACTGAAATTCCTTCCACATAATCTAAAGTTACTAACAGCAATAATAGCCTTCTTAACAGAGACGGTGACTCAAGTCTGGGGCTTAGTTGAGTTGCACTTTAGTTGTACAAAGAAAATTTCAAACTTGTGCTGAAAAGACCCTAGATGTTAACCTGTGCTCTCAAGACTTGAGGCTTGTCTTCATTTTCCCCTTTAAAGCTTCGGGACTTAATTTATACTTGTATTCAGTTACAACAGACTGATGCTCTGAACACTTGAGATTCGCCTTAGATTTGCCCTTTAAATGTTTGAGACTTGACTCAGGCTTGATTTCTGGGACCAGAATCTCATAGACAATCTTTATATTATGCAGTCAAGTTGAGAGTGAGACTGTAGGGGTAAATCATCTGAGTAAATAATTAATGTGTTCATTCTGAGTTACTGTAGAGTAAACATATGACAGGTTGTCATAGTAATGCTTGGTTCTACCTTTTTTTATTTGTATTTGATCCCACCATTGAGTGAGCATCCACTTAATATGAGCTGCAGACTGCAACTCTAACGCAGATGCACAAAAATTCTCCTGATAAAATGTGCGTTTGTTTTGTTAATCAGGGATGTTTGTGAAATGTTGCCTTTTATAACCTAATTCGTAATGATCTCTTGAATATCTTTTCATCTAAACTATGTATTCAATAGCTTGGGGTAATTTCTAAACAAATTGGCATGCCTTCAACATCTTCTTTCTCTGTTAGGTGAGTGCCGTTATAATACTTTCAGTTTTTCATAATAAAAGCACCTTCTTTCACAGTTACTTTTGGAAATTCAGTATTCCCTCGGATTTCCTTGTTAATTCTATAATGCACTGTATTGTGGTGGACTAGTTCACAATGAGTGTTTACTTTTTTATTATTATTATTTTAATAAACATTCACATGTGTACTATACCTTGGTAATAATTACAATTTATCAGTAGGGCATATATTGTTTTAATGTAATATCTTATAGTTCTATTCCAAATAATTCACAGCTGTTGATAAGGTTTTGCATGTTTAATTGCATGCTCTGAAAATTACAAAGATTTTGCATATAACTGAACTTTGCGATATTAATTTTCATTCCTAAGCTTATAGTGATTCCATATTTTTGGCCAAAAGGATGACAGACACTGCTCATTTTAAAGACTTGAGATCTGAATTGGGTTTAGAAAACAGTGACTTGTGGATGTCACTGCTATTGACTTACCTCTTTTAATGCATTATATTTCTGACACCTTTTTTATTTATTTTATTCCTTTCCTTCCCGAGAAAATTGCTAACAGTATTTTGCCAAGATAATAAAAGGAGACAGAAAATTGGAAAGCTGCAAATGAACAATCTACACACAGAGAAGTGGACTCCTTAACCTGCTAGAAAATATTATTGTACACCTAAGGAACTCTGTGGCTTAGCGAAAACTGTATGCAAGTCCCCAGATAATGATGCCTCATTATACATATAATATAAATTTAAAGTAATAACCGCATTCCACTTATATCAGCTGCATTGGGAAATGCTACGGAATTGCTAATGTAGCAGCTGATACAGTCTTCACTTCTCTTATTGTCAGCACTCTCCAAGAAATGCTTACACCAACAATGTGTCAATCATCATAGTTCCATTCCTTTACTAGATGCTAAAAGCGGTTATGTTAAGAAGACTGTGAACTCTCCATTAGTTCTTGGTTTTATGAGGATATAATGAAATCTATCTATTTATATATAGAAAATGCTAACCTAAAGTCTACAAAACCCAACAGATTAAGAACCGTCAGTGCATCCAGAAAGATATAGTGAAATTTAGATTTCACATGCCTTTCTACACTTCTAGATATTGTCGGATCTAACCTAAAGAGCGAATCACTTTTATTATTTACTGATATGTAAAACAGTTGAACTGATGAAGGTTATGGTTTTTCCCACTACTATAACCCCTTTTCCATTAAATATTCTCTGACCAAACTTCCATGATTTTGATTTAGTTCATGTATTTTGTGCTCCTTTCTCAGATTTGCATCAAGCTCCCCTTTAATCTTCACATTCACTCTTGATGATCTTAAGAGCTTGACTTGTCTCTTAATTAAACTCCTACGTTTTGACAGGGGGCACAAGACATTTTAGGGTACTAAAAATGTCCCCTGAGAAGACTCTAGGCTGAGAAGTGGATCAGAGATTTAAGCACTCTGCGGGAGCCCTGTTAAAAATAAACGAGACTTGTAAAGACGCATAGTTTTAATGACTTTCCCACCTCCCCTTCTCCCCATCTCCGAGGTTGGCACTTTGTGTCGTAATTGTTGAGGGGGAATATGAGTTGGTTGTTTATTGCATCGTTGTTATGCTGTTAGAGAGAAATAATATCAGAGCCCACTGATTCAGAAAGACTCTGTTTAGCAACATTGGCTGTCAGGAATTTAATGAGTCCCCCAGTTGTTATTGCAGCAGGCCTAATGATCAGGAATGTGTAGGGGGACAGGAAGCTGACAGATCTGTATTTTTCATCGCGGACATTGCTCCCTTATGAGGCCGACTACATCTCACACCATCAGTTTCCCTGGTGGACAGGAGGATGTGCTGCTTCTTTGGTTGTGATTAAAATACAGTGATAATGAATTAAAATGCAACCCAAGCTTGTTTTTTCTCTGGATGTTGGCTGTTAAAATCTCAATCTAATCTATGATGAGTTAAGACGATGTCACAAGCGAGAGTATCTCTTTTTTCCCCCTTTCTAATGATGCCATAACAAAAGCTTCAAAATGCATTTAATTATCAATGAAAACGTAAATGATCTCAAGCAGGCATTTAATATATATATATATTTTTTTCTGAAAGTTAGATTAAAGGTAATTAGATTAGTATCGCTCCGTAAAGCGGAAACAAATTAAATTCTGATGTAAATTTCTAAGGCTTGGAAGAGTTCATGTTTTATTTCTGTCACAACCCCAAACTTCAGTGTTTTCTATGGGGATTGCATCTAATAGACCAACACGATGTACTGCATTTTGAGGTGGAAAGAAAATGATGCATGTCAGAAAAGAGGAGCATTTAATCATAGAAGTTACCAAGAAGTTAGTGGTAACATTGGATGATTTCTAGAGATCCATTGTTGTGCTATGTTGTGTATGTGGTCATTAGTGGTAAAATCCTAAAAGAAGTCCAATAGAGGATGCAGCAAAAGGGACTATCCAATAGAGGATGCAATTTGGGGACTGTCTACAATTGCAGCAAAAAAACATAGTTCTACCAAAGAATGAAGACAAACGCTTTCCACACTTATAATATTTTTATTCATTTAAAAACAGAGAGGCAACAAAAAAGTTCTGTATTTATTTTCCTCCATAACATAATTATATACTTTCTGTTGCTTTATTGGATAAAATACCCTTAAAATAAACAAAAAACAGTTTGACATTTGTGATTTTAACGTAACAAAACTAAACTTCAAGGGATGTACATAGTTTTGCTAAGCATTGGTTGATACTTTGTAAGTTTGTTTGATGTGGGATAATTGTACTTTTTGCCTCGTGTTATTAGCTCGATGTCGAGAGGGTGAATTTTGGGCAAAGCGCTAATAGCCGAGCTGCAGAGTGTCTCTAACATCGTTTTTGAGGATTTATTTTCATTTAGATAGAACCACATATTTTCCTCCTGGTGCTTCTTTTGATGTTTAAGGAGAGGTCTCAGACACTGGGTGTGGGTTGAGAGGAAATGCAAATAAATGTGAGGGCAAAGCTCCGGCTGTCATTATACAGAGAGGCGGTAAACACATAAAGGCAAATGTGCTGTGTGTGTGAGCAAGGTAAATGTGCCGCGTGTATGAGGAGATGCAGATCCTCCGATGGGAATGTGTGCAGAGGATCCAATTAGGGGAGAAGACAGATGAAAGTGCCACTCAGAGGCAGTGGAGGTAAACAAGACAAGCTCAAAGAGTCCAAAAGTGCTTTTTCATTACACTCAGCTGTCATATACTTAAACTTTCTTCTACCTGTGTGAGGGTCACGATGTCGCAGTGGAGCTCTGCTCTGCAGCCATATCTGGAACTAATGGCTAAATGAAGCTGACCATGCTGTGTGCCGCTGAAAATTGATCCACCAAGGAATAATGTTTCCTTTGGCAATGTAGCAAGTATCGTACAATAACCGAGTGTCCCTCCAGAGTAAAAAAGAAAAGAAAAACACATCACTGATGTTCTTTTTGTTGCTTTCTGTCATATGTTGGATGCTGCCTGCTTTTTAAGTCAAGTCTCCAAGTATTATTTCTCACCTGTGGCGCTTCTGCAGTAATTATTCAGCTATGTTAAGTATGGTGTCACCAAGCGGAGAGTCGTTTATGTGTACAAGAACTTTTGGTTAAAAAGTGCAAGTCGCCTGGTAAAAATGAGGGGGAAAAGCTTGCAATGCATTCATCCTATAATGCAGTTACAATCATCTGTTCATTTTTTTAATCTAAACACAGCATTTAATTTGGGAAAGGTGCAAAATGGAAAAAATCCTGTGCAAAGTGGAAAAAATCCCTTGCAAAGAAAAATGTTTTTGTCATCATGCTTGACAGTCATAAATGTAGCAAAACGTTTTTTTTAAATGCCATTTTTCTAATTTGAGTTGCTGAGATGGTGTAGAAATCTTTAAAACAGAAATTCACAGCTTATTTGATATGGTGTGACACAGGATCATTTTTCTTAGCAGCTTCTCAAAACTAGATAAAGAGTAGAATATCGTCTCTGAGACGGCAATAATTTAAAAAGTTTATAACAACTACAACTGCAGAGAACTAAAACAAGCTGGGAAGCGTGCGCATCCCGTATACAGAGACCATTACTCGTCGATGCGTCCGCCCAGAGATAAAATCCCAAACCCAGAAGTTTTTCTTCATGTTTTTCCCGCCCTTTATTTTCTGCCCCTGTTTTGAGTGGAGGAGAAAACTGCAAATAAAACCCAGTACCAAAAGATGAGACTATAAAACAAAAACTAATTAAGAAAAGCTAAATAAGAACTGAAGTTTATGTTGCTGCAGTGCTCAGTGGAGAGGATGATAAGGAAGGTAAATACATATCCCAAGTTCACTTGTAGGGAAATGCAGAAAATTCTTCAGTGCGAGATAATGCCACTGCAATAAAAAAAAATAATTTATTTAAAGACCTTTTACTTGGGTTGTAATGAGATCTCAAGATATTAAATTGTCACGATATTTCTCATTAAAGTGAAGTCTGTGCTGTCAGCATGACTTTCTCTAATGAAGTAAGTCTAAGCCATTGTTATCGGCCCTGTTTTATCTAAAGTTAAGCCCAAAAGTATTCATAGCTTTAACAGTTTTAGATCTAAAATTATTTTGACTTAACCTAGAAGTTTGATTCTGATAGGGTATGAGTGAGGTATGTCTCAAAAAATAAAAAAAATAAAAGGGATATGAGTTTAAAACAAACTCTTTAATTATTTCTGAACAACTTGTTTCCTCTGGCATTTTGACAATTTCAGACTCAGAACTATACTAGATGGCTTATTTTGAGCCACATTTGACAATCTGTCAAGTATTTACTATATTTACTGATAAAAGACATTGCATATATGGACTGGTTAAACCTGGATCAGAGTATTCTTCAAGCAATTCCAAGTTCTTTAAGATCCAGCTTGTGTATGGGTTTTTTTTCCACACTTTCTCTCTTTTTGTGTAAAAACGTTTTCTCCAAAACTCATTTTGTTGTCATCAGCGTAATATTGTGTATTTTTAGCTTCTGTCATGACCTGATAGTGTTGTTACTAGAGGTGCGCCGATCGATCGGTCACCGATCATAATCGGCCGATTTTCGTGAAATCGGTGATTATCGGGATCGGCCGATCATAGGCTCTGTTACCGATCCCGATCACCTGCATTTCATTTCTCAGCCTGTCTGTCCAGCTGTTCTCGTCTTTCCTTCACGGCGCAAACGCGCAGCAACAAATGCTAAG
>CAEGAF010042975.1:0-16230 GCA_903067075.1 Micropoecilia bifurca | reverse complement strand
TAGGATCAATAAGAACAAAGGATTGTCTGCTGGTGTAAGTATTATTGCTTTGCTTTCTTTGTGTTTAGTGAATTAAAGATTTTATTTCACCTGAAAAGGCGTTTTACTAAACTGTAATCGTGTTAGCTACGCTAACCGTGTTAACCACCGAGTACCGCTGCTAGCTGCTGCTCTGCACTGTCCTATCAGAGCAGAGAGGCACATTGAACATTTGCAAACAACAAAAATCACTCATTTCAAAATCACCTCTAAACCATGAATGTCCAACTTACCCAGCCTCGCAAGAACAATAGGCATCACTGATCTTGTCCACAGCTCTATTTATGCTGAGGATCTGAGGATCTGCTGAGTTCCTCATCAACCGCTAGCATTTAGCTGTGACGCCACAATGTTGGAGGCATCGTGGCTAAAACATCTTAATGTCGTCCAAAAAAAGAGGACATGAACTTGTTGGTTCCCCTGTCCATCGTCATGGCTGATATTTTGTGAAAATCCGGCAGAAATGCAAAACTAATCGACTCAGAAATAGTCTGCAGTCAGTCGACGCCATGTTAACTAGGCGAGTTAAGGCTTTGGGTTGAGAGACATGTAGTCCGAGGGGCGTTTCTGGGCGGGGCTTGGTAAGGTCCATTCACCTGTGCATCGCAACACTTCGCTATTCTTGTGAAAGACATGTCAAAAGGGGCAGGACCAGGAATATGCATCAGTAAAGTATAAATGGTTCTAAGCCAAGCTCGGCCTTAGAGACAGAGAGTAAAACAAGTTCCTTCAGAACAGTTTTAAGAGAGGAGTCAGCCTTGAAAACCTTTGGGAGATCTTCAACGTAAATCCCACTAGGGGAATACTCCAATGCAGAAAACAAAGCACAGTGGAGATACTACATTTTCCTTATAATCAAGATACTCTCTTGAATTGTCGGGAGCAATGAGGGAGTGGAAAGGGATATTGGAGGAAATGTGTTGTATATTTTCTGTACAACACATTTCCAATCCAAAATTTCAAACTTCTGAGCAATGCAATAATGCATAGATTAAAAAATACGAGTTCATAACAGAGACATCGAGAGGGTTGGATGAATAAACTGATGGATGGATGGAAAACAGGACAGGGAATGAAGTCTCAAAATACACATCCATATTTCTCTGCATTGTTTTTCTCTATAACTCAAAACTCCCTTTAAATTTTCCGTATTTCCAGATTGTGCTTGAATTCACGAATCAATATCATAAACTTTTTCCTTGTTCCTTAAAAATTATTATTTTTTCTGTCTGTGTAACTTAACATTTAACTTTCGTACTTTTGACTGTTGCTGTTCACGGATTTTATTCATGCTCTTTCCTTCAGCAAAAAAAAAAAAAAGCTAATCATCTGGTTTGGCTTTTGTGGTTTACTCATAATTCAAGTCACTTAATGGACGTTCAGAGAAAGAAAAACACTTCTATTTAAAGAACTGAACTTAGCACACAAGTATTACAAAGGGACTTAAAAAAGGAACCACAGTATTTTCATTTGGACCTTTCTCATGAATCCCTGCAGACTGCAAGAATCAACAGAGGAGTAATTCAGAGGATTTTGGCTGAACTCTTTCAGTTATGGTGACTAAAACCTGGAAGAAGCCAGAGTTAAAAATAACAGTAATTACTCCGAATGTATTCTGGTGTACAGTCAAGCTGCAGTAATGAAGGCTTAAATTAGCCCTCAAATTCTGCCTCGTTATCTCAATAGTTTCTTTCTAAACTGCAGGGACAACCAGCGGTCGTGTTGAACAAGCTGTCTGTTTTGACCGTTGCTACGTAGCAAAGCTTCATTTCTGCACTACCTGGCGGTTCCACGAATAGATGGAATAGACATGCAAAAATCCACAAATCTATTTTCCCTCGTGAAAACAAACACCAGATTGTGGTTTATCTGGGCCTCGCAGTCAGCACTTCACAACCAGCTGATATTTCACACTTCCACTCTGAATATGTTCCGCGAAACCAAATGACTGTGTTTCTGGATGACATCAGCACAGTGGGATGGTGGCGGTGGTGGTGTTAATTTTCCAGCATGGAGGGGAAACACCTGGTTTGTGCTGGAGGCTGCGCAGCAGTGATGTGACCTCAGGCGTTCCTCTGCAGGGATGAAACCCAGAGCCATCCAAACCCCCGCTACAAGCCTGCCGCCGCCCGCTGTTTCATAACGGCTGACTCTCCAGCGGGAGAGCCACTAGAGAGACGGAAAGGGCTCGCAAATTTGCCACTTGTTGCAGAGTGCTTATTGTAGTTCCCTTGGCTACAGGTAACATAATGAGAAAGGAATTCAGAGAACAGAAGCAGTGATGCTGCAATAAAAGAGGCCAGTTCAATTTAGAGATTTAGAGGCAAACAAAAATCTAGGATGAGATCTAGATTGGAGAAAACAAGATATGCAAAAGCTTTAAAAGAATTATGCTTTCAACCCTGCTTTAATATTCTGATACATTGTGCTATTGCACTCTGCAATTTTGTTATTTGGGTTTAAAGGTGAAGGAATGAAGTGGGTTTCTGTTCCGAATAGTGCATGTACACAGAAATCATTGGTGTGGAATTCACTGTGTTCTGCTGAATCATGACAGGGAACTTTACTTTTTCATGGCATTTCATGGAATTGTCTCATATACAGAATACCGCATGAAATACATTTCAATGCTCTATGGTGGGAAAAAAAATCTGAATTAATCAGACAGCAAGTGGTGCTGTTAATATTACTGTGAGTTTTAAGCATCCAGCATCCTGAAGTGAGAATAGCAGGTCATTACTGCAATATTTTGGTCACGATGGTGTTGATTCTGTGTCCTTAGCGGCTTTTTGGAGGTGCAGTGCTCACAAGGCATGGCTTTTTGAGAAGTCAGAAAATTCTGTCACATCCTGGATTGTCTAGTGATTAGATCACGAGTGCTACAGTGTCAAATGTTGGTAAAGCTGTGAGAGGGAGGTTATTTTGCTGTGGCATCATTCCTTCCTATGTCACTGAACAAAAGTCAGATGCTTTAGTGCAAACAAGACAAATTTGGCTGTGATGGACAATCAAGGTGCTTCAAGTTATTATGTTACTACTGTAAAAACGAAGGAATCTCATCCCAGGTCATGCCTGGTTACAACACCAACAAACTGCCTTTGAATTCAGAAATGATTGAAACTCCAACTGTAAGAAACAAGCACTAAGACTCTCAGCCAAATGAAGGCATTGCTGTGGTGAAGCGGGGGAGGAAGGATCCCCCTCCAGATGGCTTCCATTACATGTTAACTGCTCATGTTGAGACTGCAACAACATTTCTTAGGGAGCCCTGGTTTCTTATGGAAATGTCATGTTGTGGCCCCAGAGCTCTGAAAGAATGTAATACAGTTGTTAAAGCCAGCGACCCGATGACAGTCATTTTGCGGATGGCCCCAAACACAGACCTCTGCAGGGTGTCCTGTCACTCCCCTTTTTAAAAAGACACTCCCAAGCCAAAATCTACTGTAGATATGGTCTGCAATCCTTTGTAAGTGTCTTGTTCAGACTCTGCAGTAAGACTCTACACTTAATACATTTGGAAAAATCCAATCTTTAATTTGGGTAGCTTTATTCAGGCCTGGGAAACATAAACATAACTTATATTATGTTAATTTAAAACATCAGTAAAAAAAAAGTAATGATAATTACATGTCAACCAGTTGATGAAGAAGAAAATTACTTTCTGTGCTACGATCATAAACAAAAATGTGTGGAATTTGAAATTACTTAACTCATTATAACAAAGAGTTTTGGTAGCATGTAGCATTCCAGACAATGGGTAAAACAATGGATGAATGGGTCAATTGTCTTACAGGTTTAGCCCTTAAAAGCCTTTTTAGAATGGAGGCCATCAATTTTTTTGTTGTTTTGGCATACTGCTGTCACTGGCTGGACCTGCTTCACCTATTAGCACTTACTATGGTGGGACAGCGACTATATCTGGTTGAGTGTGCTGTGCCCAAGGCAGTTTGTATGCAGATCAAGTCTTTGTATCACCTTACATGCATTTGACTTTTCATGCCCTCACTGACCCTTTACTTTATCTAAAATCTGTTCATCTAGACACTAGGGCACTATTTTCCCACCTAGACACTGGGAAAATATTCGTACAGCGCTTCAATTAAGTTCAACTTGATTGCTATGATTGGAATGGATTTGTCAAGGTGCCAAAAAAAAGTCATTCCTAAGAATCTTCTGTCTATAAAGACTTAACATACTGTGTTGTGTTATAAGACACGTTAAATATGCTCTAGTGAAAACACATCAGACCCTGGTAGTGATTTAAGGGTCACCGAAGCAGATTAACATGAAGACAAAACACAGTTATAGGACATCACTCCTGAGGCCGACGAACAAACAACAACACGGTTAGAGAGAGGCTTGAAATAGTCCTGACAGGTCCAATCACGGCAGGGAGGCTGGCAAATTACCTGCAGCCGAGCAGGTTGACTGAGTGATTAAATAAAGAGTGTGTGTTTGCTGATAAAAGCGCTCTCTCTGTTTTGGACGAAACCTTCAGGAAGTTATTAGGCGTAAAAACATAAGTCATCATTACTGTTTCAACTCATTTCGGGGTTTTTTCTTCTCTCTCTTCCTCATTAGATGAGCTGTGGACCATATTAAGCAAAGCTCTGGAATGAATCATTGTCATATGGCTCTGGATGCTCTCCTTAGAAACCGTCTCCTTAGAAACATAATATCCTCCTGGCCTCCTTCTGACCCTGCTGGTCACACTGGGTTTCATTTCAGGCCACTTTTATGAAAAAAAAAAAGCAAACAAGATCTATGAACTTTGTATCCCTCATATGAAATTATATTTTAAATATTCTAAGATTCTGTCCACATTTGTTAATCTCTTTGATAATTACATTTAAAAAAATACATTGCAAGGAAAGATATTTTGTGCAGCATGTTTGCCAGATTATGTGATCAATCTAATTTGTTTCTGAACTTTTTCCACCATCAATATTCAGTTTCAACGCTTTGCATTTCAGATTCACACCTGCCATCATTTGTATCTTTTAGCTAAAGCAACAGTTAGCAAATAGGCTACAAGGATCGAAATTATTTCGGTTTACAAAGGTAAGTCAGGAGGAGGGTACAAAAAAAACACCACAATATATACATGATGTAAGTAGGCTACTAGTTACTACTCGCCACCAGTAATACTGGATTGAAACGCTTTATTACTAAGCAAACATACTGTGTATTAATATCAAATCAAATGAGCTTGAACCCAATATTAAATAATATTGTAGTATTATACAAGTTGGTTGTAGGAAACCACAAACCTGAAGGTGAAAACTGACACATCACACCTCTCCTCCTCTCCCCTCTGCTGGGTGTCCCAGCCATGCCAGCCTTCATCTGTGTGAGTGACGCACGTCAAGTCAATGATCAACTGTAATTGTGAAAGTACTACAGAAACCTGAAGCAGCAGTAGGGATGAGAAATGAAAATACCCCGCCACGGGGAAAAGCAGAAGTAGCTTTTGGTAACATCATCAGTCATTTCTCTGTGCCATCCTACAGTTCCACAACATGGAACTTTTGGATGCACTTCAGACCGCGAAACTTTTCAACTAACATTGAAATTTATCTCATTTTGATCCAACGAAGTCACTCTCATTCACCACTGCGCCGGTAAAAAGCAGCTGATATCAATCGTTTTCCCTGCTTCGTGGTTCACTTCAAACAGAAAGTAGAGCAGGAAGCCGCTAAGGTAGAGGTGAGGTTAAGGTTTGCAGCGACAGAACTGTCGATGTCCAGCCTGGCTTGGCTGCATGACTGGACTTTTCATTTGACTCGAATAAAAAACAAAAAAAGTGAAGAAAGCGTGTGATAAGTTCACCACAGATTGAAATATGTGCAACAGTGTGTTAGACTGGCTGTAGATAAAAGAAAAAATAATACTGTGACAGCAGAAGAGTAGATATCTACCATAAAAAAAAACACATTCTCTATATTCTGGATTAATGTCACACAGTTAGTGTAGAAAAAAGATTTACATTTGTAAGTAAAATAAGGTTCATTTTCCACAATTAAAAGAATGAAATGTCAAAATTTAGGGTGTTCTCTTATGTAAAAAAACAAAACAAAAAATCTTATGTATCAGCAGTAAATTCAGGAGAAGAGCACAACTTGTATATTTTGTAGGAAATGTCTGACCTTATAATCTTTGGTAACTGCTGAGTTTTTTTCATGTAATTTTTTTTTTTACTTTACAATGCCAGAAATTATCAAAGCTAAACATTTAAAACATGGATATTTTGACTTTTTGACAGAAAATCTAGGTTTTTTTTATGGTAAATAATGTTTTTCGTTGATACTTTTTTCTTTTTACTTTCAACTACATTTGCCCCAACACTCCCTCATACATTCGCATGAATGAATCAAGGTTGGGGATGTATGCTTGAATGGATAAAGGCGGATAATCTCATTAATGGAAGACAGTGTTTTTTCTTTGTTTAATTAGTGTTAATTAAAATGAATCAAAATTGGAACGGGAAGGTCAGGCTTCGAAGAAAAAAAAAGAATTTGGCATCATAAGAAAAGTCTAATCAGTGCAAGTAAGAGATGGTCATAGTTTAACACTAAATTTGGTGAAGATGGGTCCAGTTTCCCTCCATAACTCTACTTGCTCATTACCGTCATTATACGAGCCCCAGATGTCTTCCATTTGCAGCTTTCGTAAACTAGGAGGGAGACTTCAGAAGGGTCTGGGTCGACTGGCTTAGACCAACAAATATTTCCTTTTTTTTTTTTTACTCCAACTTGGACATGCCAGAGTTCCAGCCTGACCACAAAGACAGACACGCAAGGCTATGAAAGAAAAATTACCAAGAAAGGCATTCAAAACGCTCCCAGTCAGATGCACATGTGAAACGACGGCGACAGGAGCGTTTATTGTTAACGCGTCGAGTATGGAGTCCAGTTCCTGTAATATCAGGAACTGTGCAGTTTCTTTTTTTCCTCCTCTCTTCCCCGATGCAAGTTCACAGATAATCAGTCAAATTCAGAAATGATCAGAGAACAGAGAACTAGCTCCAAACTTCAAAGCATCAGTCCAGTCCCAGATGAGTTCAAGCTAATCCTGCACAGGTCGGGGAATGCCGTGCATCTTAACACCTTAGTGAAGACCCTCTCACTCCAGTCCCGTTTGGCTCCGTTCCACAAATGATAAGATAAGGATTTTGTTTTGTCTGCAAACGAGCAAGCCCAGGAGAACTGGGCTCGGTGTGGAGCGCTGCAGTCAGGCTGGAGAATGGGATAAAGTTATAACGAACTGTCAGAGTGAAGGGTGGCGTCACTGGCTCCTCCACTGTTATCATCCAAATCAAAAAAATAAAAAACAATAAACAAGCCCAAAGTAGACAAGGTGACCAGCAGTGGTGACCTTGAGGGGGGCCTAGAGGGGGCTATGGCTCCATTTTTAAATTAGTGGTTTTAATCCAGATTAAGTAGAGGACCTGACAAATTTTAATAAGTACAAACATAAGTAAATTTATTTATTTATTTTTTGTAGTAATTTCTTTGTTGCAAAAATTTTTAATGGACAATAAATTGTCCCCAAAGTTATTGCGATAAATGATAATATTGTTTTGTTGAGGTCATTTTTAAATAATATAGCCTACTGCAAAAATCATAACGATAATAATAATAATAATAATAATAATAATAATAATAATAAAAGAACAGAAATAACAAATAAAATGAGTTATGAAGTCTCTGTAGACAAAATAAGTCATGCAAATGAAAATTATTGAACTTGTTTTCATTTATCACGTGACTTATTGATTTATTGTTTACTGTGACAGGCCTGCTTGCCATAGCCAGCAATGGAGAGCAGAGCATCGCACATTTACAATTTTCTGACTACAGACAGAACGGCTGTATCTTCAGAAGCGAAGGCTCACGATCACAAATTTCGTTTTTGGTACTTCTTGTAAGAAAGAGTTTTTACGTCCGTTATGGCTGCAGGGATTAGAATTTTTTTCGCAATCCTTTTGAAACACAGAGCAAAACCACACTTTTCACCATTGACTGCAAAGTAAGGACAGCGGACAGAAGGAACAAAGGGATGCAAGGAAGGAAACAAAATGCAAACAGTGGAATACTGGTGAATACCACATCCACACTTGGAAAAGTACTGAAATCCAATGTTAGAATTTTCCGACTATATCTTTGATGGTAAAGTTCAAACATATTGTTAAAAACAAAAGTCTCAAAACATTACATGTGATCAAAATTCAGAAAAAGTCCTGTTCTTCAAACTGTCTTCAAGGAACTGAACAAATTATTTAAATGGACTGCGAGGGAATAACAATTTCCCTTTTTCCTTCTATTTCACTTACTTATATGTCATTTGTTTGCCCCTTAAAGCCAGGTTTTAATATCCCTTTCCCTATGTGAAAAATAATAATTAAAAATAATTTTAAAAACTTCTAAATTGTTGCTGTGGCTTTTTGGTTTGGGGTTTTACTACTCAGGGATTGGACGTAGCCCCCCCACCCCCCCTCCCCACAAAACGTCCTGGGGGATCAGATCGGGGGTGAGGGGTGGGGACAGCAGGGGCTATTGGGGGGCATTCAGACAGAGAAAAGACCTGAGCACATCCCTGGAATGTGTTTGGAATGAGGAAGTGGCCCAGCCTGCAAGATTGTTGGGAAGGTTGGAGTTAATTTGATAAGACAAAGAGAGAGAGGGGGAAATAAACACCACGGGAAAACAATTTACCAGCGCTTCAGTCTGCGAGACAAGTTTTTGTGTCGCTGGATTTGCAATATTGAGCTCGTTTTCATTAATAAGAAAAGCACAAATGAAACAAATTCCCAAAAAATAAACGGCTTACCTCCAGAACCTGCACATAGCTAGAAGGAAACCATCCCCTGGCTCCATCCTTCTCTCCTTCCCACCATCCTCCGGGCAGAGCCTGGGTCACCTTAATTGTCTCCCCGGCCTCGAAACTCAGTCCCTGCTGGTGCTGCTCCCCGCTGAACGGGTACAAAGTTTTGCAGAACGAGCCCGACATTTCCGGAGCAAAACTTCCCACTTAAGACAGCGGTGCTGTGGCCAGAGATGAACTCTCTCCACCCCGCCAGGTTCGCTCCGAAGAACACAAACTTAAATGTTCAAAAAGACGTGCGGGTGGCTACGCTATCCAATGATGTCCTCCGCATGTGAGTGAAGCTGGTGGGAAGAAAGTGAGCAGGGTTTTCTCCTCCAGCTGCTCTTGTCAAAACGCCCCTCGTTTATCGCTCTGTTGCTCCAGCTGCCCGTCTGCCAGCTCCGTTAAGACTCGCGCGCGCCGCTGTGAAGCTCCGGCAGCGTGAAAGCAAACGAGCGGAAGTTACCGGGGTGGGCTTTCAAAATAAAATCTGCAATCGTTGTTCCGTAGACCGAAACAGCGAAGTGACCAACTTACCAACGCAGTCGCAAAGTAATATCCATACACTGTTTATCTAACCTGACTAAATTCAACCGTTCTTCGTGTTTTTTTTTTCTGAAGACAGTGTCCTCTATCAGGTAGGCTATGCCTCAGCCATACATCTGAAAACGATTTAGAAAAAAAAAGATGTGTATTTCTATTCAGTCCAGGTTAGCCTGATACCCCCTAAATAAAACCCAGCAGACAAGTTAATAAAAAATGTCAAGAAAAGCTCAGGTTATAAAATACAGTGACTAAACCATTGAATATTGAATGATTCACTGTTCCATCCATCATTCGAAAACTGGAAGTGCTTTGTCATGCTCCTAAATTGGCAGGCTGTCTGGCTAAGAAGAGAAATTGGTAACGCTGGAGGATCCACATCTCCACAGGAAGAATCTGTCCTCAATTACTGGTCACACATCCAAGAAATCCAACCTTCATGGGATAAATCCAAGAAGTAATGAAAGTACTTTCAAAAGAGCAATATAAATTAATGTTTGCAGTTTGCTACAATTCGAGTGGACACAGGCTAAATCTCAAACAAGCTTCTTGAGTCAGATAAGAGAAAAAATTAACTTTGTGGCCTCAGTGTAAAATGTAGCAACATCATTCTCTGAGTCACTTTTCTTCATTGTGGACAGTAAAACAAATCAGATTTGATATTTTGTCCTTCACGAAAGGAGGAATTACAAAAGTACCAAATGTCTTGTTTCATCAAACTTCAATGATCCAATCCAATAAACAACACCAAACAGGAGTCAGTAGCAGAAAAAGCTGTTTCGTGTTCGCAGAAAGGATTTGACAAGTTTTTCATTGGCTCTCTGCTACTCAACCCACAAATGCATTGACCTAAGAAAAATACATCCTGGTAAATTTCCTTTTAATGGAGGAAAAATAGCCTTTTACTGCTCACAAAGGATTCTCTGACCTAGGTTATATTGCCAGATTTTATTTTGGAAGATGTAACAGGAAATTGCATGGTAAGCTGGATGGCATACAGTCCAACTTAATAGATTGTTTTTAACAGAACTCTTGTCTAAGCCCACTTCTGACTTATTAGAATATTTGATTCAAGGTATTGTGTATTGCACATTTTGCTGAATATTTACGTCAGTAAAAAAATGAAGGGACTTACCAGTAAAATATGGTAAAATGTTAAATATATGGTAAAAAAAGGGGAGCTTATCAAACAATCAAGTTTATTGCACATTTCACCAACAAGGCAGATCAAAGTTAACCATTTGGACCCCAACTCTGACCTGATATATATATAAATGGCTTATGAGAACCTATATATATAAAACACTAATTAGGCTTCATTATATGTCCAATGATAGTCCAGATCCTTGCACAAAATGGTTATTGCTAAAAAGAAACTCTTCTCCATTGTCTGTGGTCATGTCTTAAAATACATGAATTTTGGAAGGGTGTTATCGGGTGTCTATCTGATTTGTTTAATGTGAAAATCCCTTTAGAGATTAAACTCTCTGTACTTGGATTATACCCAATGGGATTTAAACAATCGCAGAAGAAGACTAAGTTGATAGACTATGGACTTCTTCAAGCCAGGAGATCTATTGGAATCTACTGGAAAAACTAACATACATTACCAGCTTTGAGAACCTCTGGGAGCCATATATAAACGTCATAGGAACTTATTAATGGGTGTCCTGAATGGATGCCTAGACTACAGCTTCTATTTATGCATTGTCTTTTCATTTTCTCTGTCTTGATCTGAAGGGTTTTGTATATTTTTGGATCTAAACATGATATATGCAAGTTTGAATGGTGGGTGTGTGAGTGAATGTGAGTGTGTATAAGTGCAAGTTTGCAATTTCAAGTTTGTTGTTTGTAAATTCGTTGTGTCCTAAAAAAGAAAATTCTATAAAATATATGGGGGAAAAAAGACCCCAAAAAACTATGACCGGATAAAAAAGACTGGTTATGTTCTTGGGAACTCTGGTGACTATTGTGCAAGGAATTATTTTTCATAAAATGAAGAACATTGCAGACCACATCGAGCATCCTCTTCATGAAGCTGTCGTATAACAACAATGAGTCTTCAGTCAGAAGCTTCTTCAGTTATGTTGTAGTACAGACTGCTGCATGTGATCCATCCTGCCCACAGCCACCAGCATCTAATAACTCTTTGAAGAACCTAAAAATATGTGTTACAACAGCATTGATTTCCCATTTGGATTAAGAAAGTATTTTTGAAATGACTCGAGTTATGTTCATGCCTGCCTCTGAAAAAAACAGACATTAAGCATGAAAAGTCAACAAGTGTGTCTTCAAGTTCCTCATTTGTGTTGCTCCTCCGTTCCACTGTGTGACACACACATTTATTTTTAGCCATAAAATAACACACTGGCATATGACGCACAGAGTCAACCATCTGGAGTTTTTTTTTCTTCTTAATATTATTATTTGTGATGAATGAGCAAAACGTCTGCTAACACAAGCAGCAGCAGATGATAACAAGTTTCATCTTGTTATCAGCAGAGCTGATAACAAGATGAAACTATCAGCTTGACTGCAGTCACCTGAATATTAAAAATGTTAAAGGTACTTAACTCAAAATCAGCTCTTCACAGGAAACTTAAGATAACTTGAGTAGAGATAAAATCGTTTATAAAGGCTCTCTGCTGCACCCTGCTGGTGAGTGAGCAAAAGTGCAGGAAGTGAAGAAAGGGAAGGTCCATATTTTTGTGATAGAAATTAGTCAATAGACTCGCACTAAATCCACATTAATATTATGAGGTGCGCTGTTAACATGGGAACTCAAACATCAGGTGCCTTTCCCTGGTGAGCAGCTGGAACTTGTTATTCTGATGGGTGAGAAAAGCGGGTGAGAGGAAAGGTTCACCCTGGTCAGGTCATCACTGAGCATATTTAATAAAGAAAAATACTCGGAAATATTTTTCCTTTCCTTTCTTTCCTACAAAACCCGTAACTCCTACTTCTACCGAATATTATCCGCGAAAAAAATGTAAATAAGATGGAGAAGACAGTAAAACCGCGCCGTGTGGTTAGTCACGTGCGACTGTTGGTTGTCGTGACAACGGCAAACTAACAAGAAAAAACACCTACGTTTTTCAAAGCTAAGTTTCAAGCCTTTCCATCTCCTCTCAGACTAAATAGCTGATTTTGAAGACATCCAGAGTAATGTCGGATGAAAGCTCTGAGGAATTCGAAGACGACCAACATTCTAAACTCGGGGTGAGATAAAGCAATTTGTGTGTTTACTTTGTAGCTGTAAGTTAAAAACAAAAGACTAACTAGCATAGAGTGTACAGACTGAAATTCGGCTGTTGCCTTGGTTTTCTCTGTTTGTGCGTGCGTGCGTGCGCGTGTGCGTGTGCGTGTGTGTTCGACTGGTGCAGGAATATGAGGGGGGGAGAAATGACGTAGGGGAAAGACACGGATTCGGGAAAGCTCTTCTACCCAATGGTGACATCTACCAAGGAACCTATGAGAACGGAAAGCGGCACGGAAGCGTGGGTTGTATATGGATATTGTTGGGGGGGGAAATGGGGGCATTAAATTGTCATGTGTTGTTTCTGGAAGCTTGTTGACAGTTTTATCCAACAGGGGATATACCGCTTCAGGAACGGGGCAAGGTATGTTGGAGATTATGACCAGAACAGGAAACATGGGCAGGGAACGTTCTACTATCCAGATGGATCCAAATACGAAGGTAAAGGCCTTCCTGCTTTAGAACAGGGGCTGCCAGTCAACAATGTTACAAAGGAGAGCAAGACAAAATAAATTCATAAACAAACAAAAAACAACAACAAAACACCCCCGCCATTTTAACTTTTAAAATCTATTTTAGATTGTGGTGTATAAGATAAAATAAAATAACTAATTGAGTTGTATCATGAAAAAAAATCTGAAAGACTATACCCTTCTTGAAGTTATAAATGTACTGCTATGTCGATTTTTGGACAATTTTCCTTGATGGAAAATCAATAGACAAAATCTTTAGGACCACTTTGAATGATTATAATTATTTTTTTTTTTTGCTCTGCTCTTAAAATATAAACTATCTTTGAAAAGTACGATAAAATATAAGATTTAAATATTGTGGTTTGCAACAGGTATTTATATATTTATGGGGAGAAACTTATATTTAAACATCAGAATACAAAGAAACTTTGTCAAATTGAAATTCAACTTTTTTTCTTAATTTTAGTTCCTACAACCATTGAACAAATCCTAGAAGTTGCTTTATAAAACAACTTAGGTGTATGTGTATAGGTGTATACAGATAGCCCCAAAACTGACTTAAAGTTTTTCTGACTTAAAGTAATAATACTGTTTTGGAGTAGCCCAATATTTATTTCTGTTAAACTGGTCTTTTGGTTATACGCCATATGACTGCAAGACAACAAGTCATGTGGAGTTGCAAAAAATGATTGCAGTTTTTCCTCTAATCCACACATCTTATACTTACTTATATACTAGGTCATATTTGTCATAGGACACTTCTATCCTAAGAAAGGGCTTCATGACATCATACAGTGACTGGTGGCTGTCTTCTACCCAACAGGAACTTGGGTAGAAGACCAGAGAGAAGGCCATGGTATTTACACCTACCCCAATGGAGACATTTACAATGGAGAATGGCTGCAACATATGAGGTATATTTATGCACTCAATAGCCATAACATTATGATTGCCTACCAATAAGGTATTGGCCCTCCTTTTGCTGTGCAAACAGCGCTGCCCCTGTGAGGCTTATACACTCCTTTACACTGCTGAAGTTCTGCATTGGCATCTGGAACCTAGAGGCTACAAGGAGATCCCATAAGTCCTGCAAAACTGGGCAAACACTGCACGACATTTTCAGTGGTATTCTACTCCTGTTCTAATGTTCTCACATCATGCTACATGACTGCTAACACCGTAGGTGCGACATATTGGACTTTTGAATACAAATATGCAAAGAAGAAGGAGAACAGAAACAGAAGTGTGGGGGACGCTAATCCAAAAATGAGAGAATGGTCAACAAAAACGAATATTTTTCCTTGGAAAATGCTGCCATTCTGTAGAAAGTATAGAAAGCGTGAAAGAAACACACTTTTCAGCCAAAAATTACACAGTGTATACCTAGCCTAATGTGCTACCTAGCTGCATCGTGGATCACTAATTTCTCCAGCACATTCTACTGATGCCATTTGTAAAAGGATGGCTCATTGTTTGGGTAATTTTATTTAACCAAGTTTCAACCCTACAAAGTTGTGAGTTTGGATGAGTGACAATGATCGTGAAACCTCTAAAGTTAGTGCTGTTTGTGTGATTTCCAGACATGGTCAGGGCACTTACCTCTACAAGGACACCCGTGCAAAGTACAGGGGCACATGGGAGAACGGCAATATGAATTCAGCTGGGCAGTACATCTACGCTAACCACAGATACGAGGGCAACTTCGTCAAAAACGGTGTAAGTTTGGATTCACAATCTGATCAGCCAGTTTCATGTTTCATATGCTTGCATGGTAGACTGAGTAAGTTGTTAATGGTGAAGTGATGTACACAGAAGTGCAGCGGTGACCAAATGTTTGTTTTTACAAGTGTGAAAACACAGTACAATTTGCAATAGAGGAAACAATATTCTTACTTTTACTGCTGGTTTATCCTGGGTAGGTAGTGTTGACTGGTCACGTCATTTGATAAATTAGGCGTCTTTGCCGAGTTATGGAATCTTGTTTTGCAGCCTCAAGGATTTGGAAAGTACGTCTTTAACATTGGCTGTGAGCAACATGGAGAATACCTCACACCAGATCTGGTAAATCAACTCTTATTTTTAACCTATAATTTTGTCTCCAAAACTGCAGCTCTTGTTTACACCATTGGGAATGTGGTCATAATTTTCTGCCTGATTTAAATGTGTGAAATAAGTTGCTGCAATATCTTAGGATCATTTTCTTGCATTTCTTCTTGATTGGTCTGTGTCTCCCTCTGTTCTTTGTAGGATCAACCTGAGGAAACGATGCCCTCTGATGGTGTTCCCAAGTGGTCTCCTGAGGTTATTACTAGCCTGTCACCAGTCGGTCCAACTGCAAAGGAAAATGAAGAGGGACAGCAGTAATCACATTTCCGAAATTGCCATTTTGCAGCAGAAACATAGTTTACCAAAAAAACAACAAAAAAAGGACCACTTGTAAAACTAATTAAATATTCAGAAATAAAAAAAGTTTGAATGAAAACTAAAAACAGTATTTTTTTCTAATACTGGAAGGAAATCTTATTAGTAAATGTATTGTAATGATGCATTAAACATCCTCTTTTTTATGTAAATTACAACCACAGAATTATACTTATTAAACTTTTAAGGGTCAGTAATGCCATTTTACAATGAAATTCAATTATTAGTTTACATGACAACGCTAATAAATAATGTTGTAACTGAGGCATTTCAACTGTCAAAAGGGACAAAGTTTTCCAAAATTATTGTATTTTGGATTTCATGGAGGTGTGATGGCCACTCTTGCATCCAAAAAATTCCAGAAAACAAAAAATGCCAGAGTAGTTCCTCAGGAGGAGGTTTTCGACTCACTCAAAACTAATGAAAGCAGTCGCGGAGACTTTTCCTGTTTCAAAGGAGTTTACTTACAAAAATAATAAAAATTGATCTCCGAGTTCACTTCAAATACAATAATTTGCTGTACAAAAACCATTTCACTCCTTCACCAAACAATCAGATCAGCCCCAACAGCTGCTTCTGCCTGTTAATCACTGCAGGAGGCTGACTGACAAGGAGGAGGGTCTAAGCAAAACA
>CAEGAF010042952.1:0-37045 GCA_903067075.1 Micropoecilia bifurca | reverse complement strand
TCAGGACAGTCAGAGTAAGTTGCACAAACACAAACCTCCACATGTCTGTTTAGAATGAGAAGGTATTTTTAAAAAAACCTATATTAAATCTATGCTAGATGAATTCACTAGTCGCTGAAAGATTTTTAGGGGTTAATTTCTGTTCATTGAGGCTTATGAAAACCCCAAGTTAAATTTATTTAGAAAAGATTGTAACACTCAAAAAGATTTTTGATACAATTGTGGACATATTAATTGGTTTAAGTACATATCCATTCAGTATTTGCAGTATTTGTTTGGTGCTCCTTTTGCATTAGTTAATGCATCAGTGTGATGTGGCATAGAGGATTACTCTGTTTGAGATGATGCTAGGATGCTTTAATGGTGACTTTCAGGTCAGCTGCATTGTAGACTTTGGTGTCCCAGCTTTCTTCTTAAATCAGCCCACAGATTCTTTTGGTCAGGTAAGTCCACTGGCCAGTTAAGGTATTGATACTTTTGGCACCACTTCCATACAGCTTACCACCTGATGGAAGGAGAAAGTGCTCTAAAACCTCCTGATAGCTTCAGACTTAAGAAACCATAGAGAAACGGGAGCAGATGGCCTGGCTCCCTAAAGGTTTGCAAACATTGGAACTTGACACTAAACCTCAAGCAACTTGGACTCTGTGCTTTACCACTTTTACCACTGGTTATGTCCAGCAACAGTTCAGTCGTTGAGTGTCTTCCCCCAACTTTGAGCCATCTTTACTTCACAATTTTCCTCAAGCTTCAGTTTTCTGTGTAATATGCTCCTGTTTTTACTACATTTTGTTTTTCCACTAAGCTTTTAATTAATATACTTGGCTTTTTTTATTTTGAGCAATGTCATACCCCTCTTTATGGAAAGTCGTCTTCCCCATGGTTTGAAAGTAATAACAGACTTTTTGTTCCAATCTTTTCTTAAAAAAACTGACACTTCAAGGAATATATCGATGTAAAAACCATTTGCATTACTGTTTGAAAATGCAAATGTTTGAGTGTACACAGAAAATGCTAAAAATTCATTCTCCAGTTTGCAGTCTCAATCCTGTAAAAATTCTTGAATTGTTTCTTGTGCCATATGTATTGTCTTATTGAATGTAAAAGCCATACGTTTTATTTTTGTTGGGCATTTTGTTACTCAATGAGTTGTTGAAATTCTTTAATTGCTCAGCACAATTTAAAATGACTACATACGTTTTGTAACTTGTAAAATGACCTCCACTATAAAAATAGACAGCTTGAGCTAAAACAAACGCTAGCACGCTCTAATCGCAAACAACTTCACGCTCTGCTGACTTTGAGTATCGACTTACCGTTTATCTGCGTCATGCTGTGTTAAATATGATTCATGTACAAAGGGCAGAGATTGGTCAGCTCTTATCTCCTGGACAGGACAAACAAAATGCATCAGTCACTGCTCATTGGCAAAATGTTCACCTCTATCTCACTCCCATTTATTTCCATAACCATTCCACTTGATTTCTCCCTTGAATTTTTACTACAGCATTAAAAAGTATGTTATGATTTTGCATTTAACATTAAGGGGGGGAAAAACTACAATTATTCTGGGTGTTTTTGTTCTGTGATGTTCCTTCCATTCCTCATTGACGGAAGGAGACATGGGGTTATTGTGCATCTACTGCAGTGCTGCGTACAAGGTCCAGCTCCAGCAGGCTTTTTTTAAATCACTTCACAAGACTCGTCAGTCTGAATTGTAATGGTCAGCTGTCCTCGTTTCCCCACTTTTCACATCCTGCTTCCCATTAGCTTAAAGCATTCCCGGCGCAGCTGCACCTCACCAGGCGGAAACACAAAGGGACATTCCCTCCAAACAATCGCCCCTGCCACTTTATATCCTCCTTTTGAGTCGGAGCAGACCTGGACAATCATTTGTGAAGTATTTAGTGTAATATTTGTTGGTGTTTAGATTTCTGACTTGCTGGATTTTTTTTTTTACTTTCAAACCAAAGTAGCTTTTTGTCACTTGTTGGATTAAAACAGTTTAGACACGATGAAAATAAAATTTTGGAAGATCTAAAACCTGTTATAGTAAATGCTTCGTGTTATGATCACATCTCAAGAACAGGCTGCAGTTTTGTTTTTGGTCCTTCAGTAGTGGACTTCGCAAGCTTTATTGCATGGTTCCAGTTTGATACCTTGCCTGTTCTGCTGCACCAATCAGAGACAGGCTTCAGTTTTCTTTGAGGCGTGATCTTCCTTTTCTAATTTTGGCCACTTCTAGTTATCTAATTCAGGGGCTGTAATGTCCATCAATCAATGAAGTTTATTTGTATACAACATTACAGCAACAAGGCAGTTCAAAGTGCTTTACATCATAAAAATGCAAAGTCATCAACAATTGAGACATTGCATTTTGCCAAGTGCTGTCACTAAGCATCAATGCTGGTTAGCGTTTAATTTATTATGGTTCAAAAGCAACTCTAAGCAGATGGATTTTAGTCTAGATTTAAAGGAACTAGACTATGTTCCATTTAACTGCTGAATTAAAAATGTAAAAAAATCTAAAGATCGACCATAAAACTGGGGGAGAGAGACTGTTCCATTTTGATGCACTTAATGAACAGGAAAAAGTTCATTGATGGATTGATTTATTTTTGATATATTTGATATATTTATTTTTTATTACTGGTTTATAGTCTTTTCCAATAAACTATGCAGGACCAGTTACTTCCCGAATAGAAAAATACCACAATATCATTTTCTATTAAAAATGAAAAACAATTTTTCTGCTAAAACGGCATATTGGATGTTGGCTTGTTAGATTTTGATATACAGTAATATTTAATCTATGTAGTTTTCATGCGTTTACTGGACAGTATTGCGTCTTTGTTTCTCTCATCCATTTGAGTAACAAAAGTATCGGCTGTTAAATTTGCCTAGCTATCTCACGGCACCCGTTTAGACAACATCCTGCTTTTAAAACATTGCAGTCAGAAACTGGTAACAAAACGTGGTGAAAAAAAAATCAGAAATTTATTTTGAAGAGTGAAGTAAAAGTGTAAGACCTTCAAGTCATATTTGCAGGAACACGTAGAGGAGGCGTAATGTAGAGATGGACCAGATCATTGCCCATCCATGACTTAACCTTATTTTTATTTTTTTCCTTCATCCACAGAATGCCATGCAGATTGTTGGCTTTATGGAAGATGAAATGGAGTCGGTGCTGGAGCTTGTAGCTGCTGTTCTAAAGCTTGGCAACATTGAATTCAAGCCAGAATCGCGTTGCAACGGCATGGATGAGAGTCGCATCAAAGACAAAAATGGTAAGTTTGATCCCGTCCTTCATTTGTCTGTTTATTTTTGTTTTAAATCAAATGAACCATGTTCATAGAGGGTTCCATAGCAGTTGGAGCTGGAATTACCTGTATTTTTTTGTAGCCCAGCTACAAAATGTCCTCAATTTCTGTGTTGTAAACAACAGTTTTTGACCTAGAGATGATCTTTTTTTTATTAAACTACTTCCCCTTTGTTGGCTGCTTTAGTGTCCCCAGTTATTCTTCTAACCAAATATGTTTTATGATTTATTTGTCACAAGACCTGCATGTTATCATTCAAACAGTTGTTTTCTTAAGGCAAATATTTAATTTACATATTTTCTACATGGCGTCATGATTCGTTGCTGCTGTTCATTGGCAGTTTGTCAAGTCTTGAGAGCACTCCAAACTAGACAGCACATCATATAAACTGACTTCCTGTAGTCCTTTGTTTCTGACACTATTATTCATATTAAGTATGCTTACTATTCTGATTTGTTGCACCATCTTTCCCCTCTAGTATTATTTTATATTTCGCGATGTCCGAAATCCTTTCTATAGCATGTGAAGCTTCTCATCGTTGAGGCAATAAACTTGAAAAATGTATTTTTTTTTCTTTGTAGATTTGAAGGAGATGTGTGAGCTGTTGGGAACCGAGCAGTCTGTACTGGAGAGGGCCTTTAGCTACCGAACAGTTGAGGCCAAGATGGAAAAAGTTTCCACCACTCTGAACGTTGCTCAGGTCAGAGTTTCTCTTAACTTAATTTTAAACCAGTTAAAACAATTATTTATGTATTTTTTTGTTTGGTCTCTCATTCCCTCACAGTCTGCAGAAAAAATAAAGGGTCATTTCTTCCCCTTGACTTGCTTTCCCTTTGGCTGCCAACGCCAATCCATGTCAATGCCACATGAAAACCTTTACATAATAAATAAGCGCTGTTTCTTTTGGAAATGAAAATCTAGGTCATGTTTCAGAGGTTAGGCTTTTGTCACATTACATGGGGACTGCTGGCACAGACATTTCAATTCAAGATGTGGAACAGATAAATAATTAACCAATAACTCTGGGACATTAAAATAAAAAATAAAAATTAAGTTGTATCCTTAGAAATCTTTTTGTGTATAGGTTTGTATTAAATAGCATAAAATTTGGTCAGGTGGTATTGAGTGAATTTTCATTCATTTTCTTTTTGATATGTCTTTATAAACTAAGCAATCTGTATTCTATCCTTCCTACATGTTTTTGTTTTGCGTCTTGCAGAAGAACTATTTTCTGTATCTGCCTCTTAAGGGGTTACATATTGAAAAAAATCCAAGTCTGTATGGCAAGGACTGATTATGTGTCTTTTGAAAAAGAGTATTATAAATATAGGCATATGACATGCATAAAAGTTGATGTTTAAAAGAACAAGGAAACTGCAAATTATTATTCAATGTTACATCTATTACAATCTTTTTCACAGGCCTACTATGCCAGAGATGCTCTGGCCAAAAATCTTTACAGCCGTCTGTTTAGCTGGCTGGTGACCAGAATTAACGAAAGCATAAAAGTAAGTAAAATGTCTCTTACAAGAAGTTAAAGTTCCTGTGCTGTGCTGACGTTGTGGTGTCCTTTCAGGCACAAGCTAAAACTCGGCACAAGGTGATGGGTGTACTGGACATCTACGGCTTTGAAATATTTGAGGTAACGCATGTGCCAGATCAAACCAACTGATTATTTCTTAAGCCCAGAATGACAGAATCGGACCACCTAAAAACAGAAAAGAGTTTTCGCCTCAAGCTGTTTGCCTGCTTTGCTACCTGTGCGGAGCTTATCTGCAACAACTGAGAGCAGATAAAAATGCACTTGGATTAGTTCAGCTTTGTTGCTCCCTTGGGTGAAATAATCTTTGTGGTAAATACACTGTTCAGTGAACTTGGAGGGGAAATTCTCATCGCTTAAATACATGGTACAGATGCACTTTTAAATGCGTCACATGGCAAAAGGGTTCCACCTGGTCTGCATGTCAGTGCATGTAAAACATGTAAGACGGTCTTTTTTTTGTTTTTGTCTTTTGCTAAATGCATTTTAGTCACCTGCTCTTCATAAGTCATTTTGTTTTAATATCACTGCCTGTTCATTTCACTGACTCTCAAGCCCTTCCCCTCTTCTTAATGTTGTTTTGTCTGGGTCATCAGGAAGGAGTAAGTAACACCCACACCAGCCTGCTTGCTGTGTCAGAGTGCATGCTGTGATCCTTTAGATATAATTTAGCATCTTGTTTAATTCCTCATGGTGTGCAGTAGCCTATAGAGTACCACACAGCTGAAACGATGCAAAAGAAACTTTTGCATCGTTTGAAAAATCCCATATACATAGGCACTTTAATACCTGAACTTTAGTGCAACAAGCACTCATTAGGCATAAACTCTAAAATGTTTTTTTTCTTCTATTTTTAGTTAGAAAAGTTAGAAAAACATTTCTCAAAATCTACATTAAAAGTTCTCTCTGGCATTTGTCATCTGTGTGCCTCAATGTCTGGTTTAACATAGCTAAATGCTTAATTTGGATAATATCTAATATTTAGCAGCTGTTCAAAATAACAAAAAAGTGTCATAAAAATCTAGACTTGCATTTCTAGACTACATTTGAATGGCTAGTTTGGTGTTGAAGAAAAGCTTTTTGGCACTTCTACAAGGGAGCCAAGATTTAACATTAGAGGCCAGTTAGCTATGCTAAGCTGTATGCTAAATTATGTTAAGTGCTACCAAAATAACAAATCTTTTGCCACAAATTTAGTTGGTGTAGCAGACCAATATAGTATATATTTTTTTCAAATACATCCAATAAATCCAGGCTAAGCTGAAAGAAAAGACTTGTATTTATTCTACAGTAATTCAACAAAAAAGTAGAGATGTGCTTTATAGACTCTCAAATCCTTCACATAGAAATACAGAAATGATGTTCTGATTGGTCAGGAAGGATAAAACTCACTTTACCCAAAGCAAATGAGTAAAGGTTTTGCAATAATTAAATGAAATGCCTCCTTCTTGAAATGAGGCTATTTAGTCCAAAGTTACTTCCTCAAGACAATCGTCACAGCATTTTACAAAACCTCGAAGTTGTCACTGCGTTGTTCTGAACAAATTTCTTCTACATATTTCAGCCTGGGATCTGCTGCCACTACAGGAAACAATGTTTTCCTGGGTGCTTTTTTTCAGGGGTGACAATGACCTTTGGGTTATTCAAGGGAATGTAATGAATCATGAATCTTAAAAATTCAAAACTAACTACATGTTGCAATGTATCCCATTTCCTCTTCACTAATAAAACATGTCCTTCACCTTGAGTTTTGTCGCTCAACCTGCTCTAAAACTAACAGCATTTTTATGTTTAGAAAATATTAGCCAGTGTTCAATAATGTATCTTAGAAGAAGAATGACTCATTTTTTAGTTGTTGTAATTGACCAGAGTTCTTTGGGTAATGGAGAACAGCTGTTCACTAATTGCTGACAAGTCAATGTTTAAAGAAGTCTTCAAAGTCTTACAGGAATTTTCCATGATAAGGATTTATAATCATTGCTGAGATATTACAGGTAGATCAAATATTTGCTTCGTCATAGGTTTTATGGTGATAAGATTGCAGTTGTAGTAGATCCTGAAGCCTCTGGATTGTTGAAACCATTTTTTGAATTACGTGCTGAGGTTTAAAGTCTGCAATAAGACATGTGCTGCCTCATTGATCCAAAAAATTGGATGTGTGTAGTAGATGACACATTTTAATATTACAATCTAAATTATCAGCTTTCATTTTTCTGACCAATGAGGTTTACAAATTTCCCATAATTACTGAATATTTAAAGATATTTTTAAGGAGCTAGGAAAAGATACTGAATTGGGCACACAAAAAGAATGCTTCTAATGTAATATCTTGCAAGAAAATAAAATGAGTAAAACGGCGCAAATCATCCTATCTTATGGGTTCTGTTGTGCAATGGTCTTCACAGAGAGCCTAAAGAAGCTTCAAACCATATTAGAACATTCAAGCACTTACTTCAACCTACTTTTAGGTTCTAATGTTAAAGTAACTTTAGGCTAAGTTTCTCATCCCTCATGTTTTCCTGCCTGCAGGACAACAGCTTTGAGCAGTTCATCATAAATTACTGCAACGAAAAGCTGCAGCAGATTTTCATCGAGCTGACTCTGCGTGAGGAGCAGGAGGAGTACATTAGAGAGGTAAGCTGTGAATTTTACTTGTCGAGAGGTTTTGTGTCAAGCTGTTGGATGCAAGGCTTAAAATCTCCAGGGAAATTTACCTTTCAACACCTGCCTTTATCCATTTTGTGCCTTTCACCTGCAGCTGTACATCTGCATCTCTTAACATGTCACCACTCGGTTCGTTGTGTTGACAGTCCATCATGGCGGGGCCCTGAAGCATTGCTTCTACCTGGTCATTTCACTCAACTATTTAACCCCTCCTACTGCCCCACTTCAACTTGCATTATTTTCCTTTAAGTGAACACATTTCTGCTGTCGTATCTTTTGTTTTCTGTCCCATTTCTGACCCACCAACATTTTCATTCTGCGCACTCACAGGGACGGAAATGATCCCTCACTCTGTTGAGAGTAAACACTCCCTGATGTGGACCTTTAGGCTCTGTTTGTTTTCAGAGCTCTGAGTTTGAGTGCAACAGCGGTGACCCCACAGCCCCCTTCCCTACTTGCGCCACCACCAATGATATTCCACCACTGGCTTGTGTCCAGTGTATTGCATGGGAAAATACCACAGCACTAGGGAAAGAGAGACTAGCAATCATAAATGTAGCCATGCCTTCTTTGCATCCACCTTTTTAAAAATAAATAAATGTTAACTTGAAAGCAGAAAAATGTTTTATAGGTGAGCTGCCTGTTTTTGGAAGGGGATATTTCTAAAGTGTGCTGTTGTCTTCCCCCCCCCCCTCCCCCTTGAGCTTTGACCTCTGTTTGTGTGGAAATAAGAGTTGGAGAAAATACATTTAAGCACCAAGGACTGTTTTAAATGAAGATTTAAAAACTTTCACCATTTTTTTTTTCCCATAAATGTACTGAAGTTAATTAGGTATTTTGTTTTTATTTCATTTCATCAGACCTTACAAATGCATACAGCTGGAGGCATATTGTGACCTTGGTATAAAGCACATTAATGTGCAATTACAAAGTTTTGGATGAGGTTGTGGGAGCTATAGAAGCATAAATACAAGGTCTGTTTTTTGCAGTGTTTTAAAGACGAGAACATTTTGTCTTTTCATATCATCCCCCACACACGCTCAATTTTCATTCGGTCTACACTAGTGCCTCGTGGTTTCATAATTTGCAGTTGCACATCAGTTCTTTGTAATTTTGATGAATGAGGGTTTTAGAAAAGATTATATAAAATGTTCAAATGTCACATTATTAAACACATTCACAATGGTCTCATAGATGGAGGTCCCGATTGTTTTGAACCAGATTAAGAAACATTGTGACATTATATATCAGCATTTGCTATAAGCACCATATTATATGGATCAGATTTCAAAAGCATTGATGTAGGCAGCTACACCGATGATCAGAGTGCTTATAAGGTCCAAATAAATGACAGCCTGCTTGTGACAAGTACCAAAGTCGGCTGAAAATCCGGTTTATCAAACTGCTGATATAAAAAGATGAAAGACCTATTTTTGACTTGTGTTTTGTTACAGGGCATTGAATGGACAAACATTGAGTATTTCAACAATGCCGTCATCTGCGACCTCATTGAAAATGTAAGTTAACTACCTATTTTTGATGGTGCAAATCTGGTACTAAAGACTGCACTGAATAATTGCAATCATATCAACTCCAACAGAGTTCTGATGCAGAGCTTGAGATCGTAGTTTCCAGTTCATAGGCTTGAATAAAATTCTGTAACAAATTCTAAGCTATGCTTTCATCTCTTCTTTTTGTGTCAGAACCAAAACGGCATTCTGGCCATGTTGGACGAGGAGTGTCTGAGGCCCGGGACGGTTACCGACGAGACCTTCTTGGACAAGCTGAACACAATCTGCGCTGACCACCAGCACTTTGAAAGCCGTCTGAGCAAGAATTCAAAATTCCTTAACGACCACAGCCTGCCACACAACTGCTTCCGCATCCAGCACTACGCTGGCAAGGTACTGATGACCCTTCCCCTCTTTTGGCCCAGTACACAAACTAAAATATTTTTTTTGCAAACTCAAAGTTTAAAGGTGTGCAACTCAGTCTTGCCACAATAACAAAAAGTAAATCTTTACGTTTTCTTTTTTTCTCTTAAATTAAGGTGTTGTATCGTGTTGAAGGCTTTGTTGACAAGAACAACGACTTGCTTTACCGGGACTTGTCTCAGGCCATGTACAAGGCCAATCACAGCCTCATGAAACAGCTCTTCCCCGAGGGAAATCCTGCAAAAGTCAACCTTAAACGACCACCAACTGCTGGATTCCAGTTCAAAGCATCTGTTGGCACACTAATGAGCAACCTGCAAACAAAGAACCCAAACTATATTCGGTGCATTCAATCTTCTCAATGACATGGGTGTATTCTGAAAAAATAAAGTGACTTCCTATAAGAGGTTAAAGCTGAATATAATTGTCTAACTTGTAGATGCATCAAGCCTAATGACAAAAAAGCGTCCCACGTCTTCAACGGATCCCTGGTCTGCCATCAGGCGCGATACCTCGGGCTGATGGAGAACGTCCGCGTCAGGAGAGCGGGCTACGCCTTCCGTCAGGCCTACGAGCCTTGCCTCGAGCGCTACAAGATGCTCTGCAAAAACACCTGGCCGCATTGGAAGGGGCCTGCCAGGTAATCTGGTGCAGATCATGAGGACAGAAAAGTGAGGTGTTTTCAAAGCAAACCCCTTCAAATGTGTTCTTGCAACTGGGAGATATTCTCAGGTGTCTGAATGTGGGATGGCTCCCAGCGGGAATGTTTGTGGCCAACGCTGAGGTGTTTACTTGCTCCCAGGTGGGAGGCTTGCTGGGAAAAGACTTGGATAAGGTTCAAAAGATTAGATGATTACATGATTCTAAGAGTTTGAAGCAACTTTTAGTTGAAGATGAAGGATTTCTGTTTAAAAATATTACCTTTTCACCAGTGTCATTTTATTGTTTGCATTACTGAAATAAAATACTTGAAATTTTAATGATGGAATCCATAAAAATGAACCCGGCATTACAGAAAGTAGCTGTAGTCACGTCACATACCAGATGTTCATTGTTCGGTATTCCCCCTTTGAGCCGCTACGTGTCGAGACATTTCATCCTTATCTGTCTCCTCCATCCTACATCAGACTTCCCCATTTCATCCACTGTGCTGGCTAAATCACTGATTCCTATCTGCAGTGCCATACACTCAAATCTTGTTTTTAAGTCGCCTTTAAGCACTTAGTAAGGATTTAGTCATCTACAGGAATGGGGAGGGGCTGTATGTCTTGATTATTTTTTACGTTTATATTCATTTACATCCTAACAGTAAATATTTTATTCAATTCAATTTGCATTTAAATTGGGATGTTTACGTTGTGTGCTAACGCTATAAATTGACTTGTCAGATATTTTGATTTTGGCACAATGTGGGTTCCCCTTTTGTAAGGTATCAAAGTTAAGACACCTTGAAATAGAAATGCTGAGCTCAGAAGGTTGAGTTATGTGTCAATTACTAATTTGGTATGTTAAGTTAATGTATTGTAAAGGTCTCAAAGACTAATACGGCATTCAGAAATGTATAGAAATCCTGACCGGAAACAGAAAGGCAGAACATATTGCAGATAAAACCCAACGTTAAATCTCCAACTTGAGAAAGTGACCTCAGTGGTACATTGACACCCTTTTAAGTGTTCTATGAAACAACCAAGTGTAAAATGTTTAGGTAATGACCAGCACCCATCAAAGTCCTGCTCTTGGTTATAGACGCCTGAAAGAACAGCAGACATGTCTGAAAAGTATAGTTTCTGCTGACATGACTTCCTTCAGCTTTAGTGCTTCCTTAGGCATCTAATAAACGCTGAGCCTTCTTCCAACAAAAACCACTTGCATGCCGAAGATATAAAGTTGGTATGATGGCACCTATAATGTTTGCATTAATCAGATTTTTTTGATCAATGCAATGACTGGTGAGGGAAGGTTCCAAGAGTCCTTGTTAGTTGACTTGGCTGCCTGCTATGCACTTCTGGTGATGTTTTTTTTTTCTCCCCATTTTCTCTAGACAAGGAGTGGAGGTGCTGATGACTGACCTGCAGGTTCCAACTGAAGAGTTCTCTTACGGCCGCTCAAAGATCTTCATCAGAAACCCAAGAACGGTACAAAACATGCTTTTGGCTTACGCGTAGATTTTAATTCTTTAAGTGTTTTAGAGTCTTGATGTTGAATCCAGTGTTCTCAACCTGTTTTCTCACAGTAAGATGTTTGGAAAACAGGGTGGGCTGCACTTGGTGCCCCCCACTTTAGCAATTAGCATGTAACCACCACTCTGAAAACACATGTTTTCACTTAACGATCTAACATGGGAAATAAGTTGCTCTGTGTTTCCAGGCTTCAATTGTTTAGGCCTGTGTCATGTGAATGGGTTTTCTCCACCGCTAACAGAAAGCCCAGAGCTTGAAATAACATGATCTCTAATTGCTTGCTGCATTTGGTCTGATAAACGTATCCCCTCTACACATCTGGAACTTTAAAGTCAAATATAAAATGAAGCAGATTTTGAACTCGGTTTCTGGATATTAGTGGCATCGGACATGCTGAGTAATTTTAGAAGAAATTCACATTATGGAATAAAACGGGGCGCTTGCAGAATTAGAGAGTATACATGAAGATCTTTGTTGTAGTATAGTGTTGCATTCTGAAATGGAGAGATGTACATCTTTTAATTGTTAGCATAGATTCAAGTGAGGTAAATAATTCTCAAATTCAGAACTTGCAAAATCTCTGGTCTTTCAAATAGTGGTACCACTGCTGTCACTACTTTTCAGGCCAGGTACTGAGATGGGCTTAAAAGGTTGCTTTAGTATCTTCTATAAGAGTCTTGTTGTGTTTTGAATCATCTTTCTGAAAGGGCTCATTTTTAGTCAAAAATGCCCAGAAATTCACAAGCCCTCCACCAAGCTTACGGTAATAGAGATGTTTTTCCACATATTCATTCTTCTTCCGCTCAACACTGGAGTGTTGCGTTTCCCAAAAGCTGTTTTGGGTTCATCAGACTAAAGCACATAGTTAAAAGCAACACTTTACATGTTGTCACTTGTTGCACTTTTTTCTTTTTCTTACTTTTTTAAACTCTTCCTTTCAATCCTGATTGATATTTCGTTCTGCTTTTGGTGACGCACCTCATGATGTGTGAAATTCAGCATGTTTTGTTTCCTTCTCACCATGCAGCTCTTTTTCCTGGAGGAGAAGAGGAAGCAATGCCTGGAGGACCTTGCAACTCTTATTCAGAAGATCTACAGGGGCTGGAAATGTCGCAACCACTTCCTGCTGCTGAAAAAGAGCCAGGTCGTGGTGGCGTCATGGTACCGCCGATACGCGGTGAGACTGCTTTCCAGCCTGCTGCCATGGCTACGGATACCTGAAAGCTTTGTTACTCAAATTGTTTCCATTTCCACTCAACAGCAACAAAAGAAGTACCAGAAGATCAAGCATGCTACCACCATGGTGCAGTCCTACACCAGAGGGTGGCAGGTATGAGGCTTCCTGTGAATTTTATTGTATCTGGAGTAATGAATAAATCATAAGGAAACATGAAATGTATTTCTTCCAGGCTCGGAAGCTCCTGAGAGAGCTGAAGTATCAGAAGAAATGTGAAGAAGCTGCGACCACCATTGCAGCCTTCTGGCATGGCGCACAGGTACGGGAAAGGCTCTTAAGAACAGAGGAATAGAAAAAAGCGCATTCTTATGGTTTTTTAATATTTGCCCAAAAGATTTTTGCTCAGGACTTAAGGATCCTTTTTTTGTTTTTATTTTATGTTTTTTTTTTTTTTACATTTTCATTTCTTGATATTTACACCAGATTCTATTCTGTGAGCTTTCTTGGATTATGTTACTGCAGTTTCTCCTCTGCAATGCTATTTCTTTTGATGATTGCACATCTACTTTTTCCCCTATGCTCCTTTCAACTTTCCCTTCTCGATTTATCCTTCTGCACATTTTCAACCGCTCCTACCCAACGCCCACCGCATCCCACCAGGCTCGGATGGAGCTAAGGCGTCTAAAACAAGAAGTGCGGAATAAACACGCTGTGACAGTAATTTGGGCATACTGGCAGGGAACCAAGGTATTTCCACCTAGCTGTAGTGTTGCTGTCCCAGCTGTCTTGTCACTGTTTACAATATCTCATCCCATTCTGACTATAAAAGCGCATAGTGGCTTAGACCTACTGCTAAATGAATTAAAGGCAATGAGCTCTGCCTTTTTATGTTGGTGCTTTTACAGGTATCTTGGTTACATTTATAGTAGGAAACTCGACTTTAAATCTTTAGTTATTGCTTTCATGTTTTGCTTATGACTTTACTCTAATAAGCAATTCCACTCTACATCACTCAAATGCTATTCTGCTCTTTAAAGCTCAAAGAAAGAATGCATTTTTTCCAGATAATCTATCTAAACATTTGGGTTTGAGGGATTTTTGGCACAGTGTCACTTCATCACCTTACAAATCTCTGTGAGAATGTTGCCTTTTCTCAGCTACAGCAGTCGTTTTACTTAGTTCCCAGACACTCCCAATCATGTCTGATTAAGATACCCAGGAGTCTTGGGTCTTTGTTGTATTTTTCTTTTCATAAAATGCTCAAATTCTTTAGAAGGTAAAAATATTTGAATTGCAGGCCAAGTCTGTAGAGCAACCACTGTGGTTCTGTGTGATATTAATTTAACTGATTCATCCCTTTTTTTAATATAGTAAAAGTTTCTAATATTTTGGTAAAATAAAACGCAAATTATTGGAGGCACTAGTTTTTAATATAAATAAACATTCAAGACTGAAAATGGATGCATATTCATTTATTTAGTGAGAATGAAGTGTAGAAACAGAACATATCCCATCAAACTTTATTATATCAGACAGTATCATTTGGAATCTACTTGCTGGTTGTCAGAGATGCATCAAGAAATGCATCTCTAACAACAATGCATCTCTGATCGGTGGTCACTGGAACTGCCAGGTGAGGCTCTTGCAACACATTTTGCGTTAACGTTCTTTAGTGTCGATGCTGTTACTCAGGAAATGTCATCGTCACGTCTGCCAATGGACGCACAGAAATATCTGAAGCCATTTGAAAGGAAGCGTTATTTTCTGCAACATGTCGGGACGCATCTGTAGCTCATTCCGGCAGCTAGAGTGCGAAATACGTTTTTCTGTTTTAGTCTTTTGGAGTTTCAACCTCTTGTTTATCTTGGAACATTCTGGTTTTGAAAATGTTGGAAGCCTTTTGGGAATCTGAGTAGAAGGAAAGATGTACTTTAAGGATATGGTTATGCTACCTGCACTAACTGCATATGTAAGATGCTAAGACTATTACTTATTGTTTTGAAATGGTTCCTATAATCAGATAGCAACTTATGTGTTGAACTCTGAGAGAAACCGGAACAGCTTGAAATCTTTATTGGCAAGTTGATTCCAGTATAAAAACTCGAGACTGTAAATTGGTCACCAAATTCTGAATAAAGCATTTCTCATCATAACATTTCTTAAAAATTAACTTTCAAGCCCATTTGAATGACATTTACTTTAGCACTTATTCCCTCAAGCAAATTATTCATGTGTACCTTTTTTAAAAGTTGCTCATAAAAACCCAAGACTTGTTCTGCAGCTCTTGTAATGCATTTCTGAAAAGAGGAAATTTCACCCATATTGTAATGTTTGTTAGAAAAAAAAATTGGTATTACAAGCTTAACGTATTGAAGGTTAATATTGAACAACTTTCACATTTTTTCCTTAAGTTGAGATTTACCTTCTGTAAGGTATGTTACAGAAGGTAAATGTGGGTTGTTATGAGATGACAGAGTAGAAATGCTACTGTTGCATTATATACATTAAGTGTAAAACAATGCATGCTTTATTTTTATTTTGTTTGTTTGTACTGCTACCAAATATTTGAACTTAGATGTCTTACATGTTGATAGATGAAAAGATTTAAGCAAAGAATTGAGTTAAAGATCCACTAAATTCAATTTAGTGGAACAGAGAAAACTTATTGCAGAAAGTTTTCTCTGTTCTGTTTCTCAGAAACAGTTTGAGATGAATGCAAATTAAAATAGGTTGTTAAATTGTGTTCCATTACCTACTGTAAACTACCACTGATCTTAGCTTTTGAAGTTGCTTCAGCTAAGTCTTGATCTCTATATTTGTCACAAATGGAGATTGAATGGTACAGACCAAAGCTGAGCACCGTCTAATCACCTTCTACATTTATATTAAATGTAACACAATAGATGAAACAATAAATATTGGAGTCACTGAACCAGATGTAAGCTCTGCTTTACAACGTGAACTTTATTCATCAAGTACACGGGTAAATTACTGGAAAGAGTTTTATCACACTATAGCTAATCTGTTATTCCACCTCAACGCTTTCATCGATTTATTTATTTTTTCTTTCACTTCAACTCAATCGACCATAATCGCCACACCTTAAGGTTTCCTTCGAGTGACTCATGTTGTCAGTGTTTCCTCATTGTTACCTGTCACACCCGCTCTCCTCGGACAGTTGCGGATTTGCCTGTCACTGAATAAAACAATAACACTCATCTGCAACTGCCACCGCTTTTCATTAGGCCCGGAGAGAGCTACGTCAGCTGAAGGAGGAGGCGAGGAATAAACATGCCGTGTTGGTCATTTGGGCCGGCTGGCAGGGCACCAAGGTATTTGGGAATGTTGACTTGCCGTGACTTTTTGACTTATCGCCTCCATCAACCCCACTCCCACCTCTTTATTTAAAAAATAGTCATTCTAAGCATTTCTCAATGATGTAAAGCATTTTGTTACGTGTCTTCTGGCTCAGTAGGTGCTGAGGTTGTTAGTGGATCTTCCAAATATGACCAAGTCCTTTATGGTGGTCTGTGTTTAAAACCTACATCCAATACATCCTGGATACATAGATTTAGTTTTCGTTTGCTGCATCGTCTTCATAGGTCCATCCTTGACAGCTGCATGCTTCTTGCTCACTCTGCATGAGTTCCTCTTTCTGTGTAGCTACTGCATGTTTAGTCTTTGCATCGAAACCGTTCTCGGTATCTTCTGGATGGATTGCATCTCATCTGAATTGACTCTCCCGCGTCATCAACCTGCAGTGCGACTAAAAACGCTTCTTTCACCTCACAGATGCTCTTCAAGATAACCATCCAAACACTTTGTTGTTCATGTGTGGAAGCTGGAGCATTATAGCAATAACGTTGCAGCCAGCGCTTGCGTGCAGTGTGTGCGCGTCTTCAAAGCGGTCGACTCCGAGCAGAACGGTTTTGACCCCTTCATCCTCTCATCTTCCACTGCTCTTTGTTCCCCCGCCCACATCCAAACAGGCTCGCAGGGAGCTCAGGAGGCTGAAGGAGGAAGCCAGGCGCAAGCATGCCGTCGCTGTGATTTGGGCCTACTGGCAGGGACTGAAGGTACCCACCAGCCCCCACGGCCTAGCAACCATCACCCTGTGTGCCATCTGCTCCCCATCACTGTCCCCCCCATCACCCTTTTCATCACTTTTAGTCCTCAGAAAGGCAGCCTCTGCTATCTGCTGCAAATATCTTCTGTTTTCCTTTACAGAGTTCGGAAAGCCTTCCGTTGTCATTGCCGTCCATGTTAAAGTTTAAAACTGCGGAAGCATTTTTAAAAATGCTTCCGCAGTTGATCTGTACAATAAATGCCCAGATCAATTTTTTTCCAAGTAATTTTGGCAAAAATAAATTATTTCTGGAAAAAAATAACTTGGGAAGTTTTACAATCTCATACTAAAGGAAATTGATAAATCCAACCGTTTGAGTAAAGTTTTAATTTTAATCGCTCGTAACTCTTTATATGATCCTATTTTGCTAATAGGACTGCACCTTTTTCAGAGTATAACATTAAGCAAGGTTAGAGCAGAGAGATGGAGCTTTTTAACCAATCTTTACTCTCAATTAGGGGTGTGCAACTTCAGCGTCCAAGAACTGGTGTATCTCATGCTTCAGCTGTATCCCCGTTCCGCAGCTACATTAATGGACATGTTGCTACCTCATTAAGTTGCCAGATTCTGCTTAGGCCTCATAATAAACCTCTGTCATCTAAAACATGCAGGTCACTGGCGCTTTGACTGTAGATCACCTTTGAATCTTTAATCATTGGCATGAGCCGATGAGATGACCTAAGTCCACAGATGAAGGTTCCTGCTAGAAGACGGAAGTAAAGTGCCCGTTTTCAGCTAACTAGCAGACTGTTGGATTTCAACTTAACATACCCAATTATTCTAAAGATTTCTTGTAATAATGCGCTCCAAAAGGTTTTCCTGGACCTATGGGGGAAAAATGGGTCCTCAGCATCACGGATCCTCCACTGTAACTGACTATCAATAAGGTGCTTTGTTTACTTTTTAATTTTTTTTTTCTGAAAACTCAGTCTTTTTCTCATCTGACCAAAGCATAAGCAAAACGTATCAAATGTGACATGTTTACTTTTGTTATGAAAGGACATGGCTTCTTTTCTTGGCATCCCAAAGTCCCCTTTGGCATTTAAGTCGTTTCTAATGAAAATGGAAACATGAGGCTTCGTTTTGCTGCAGTTCTCAGTGAGCTTTTGAGATCCGTTTTACTTTTTTAGCTTCAGATACCATTCTGAATAATGTGGGTGGTGGCAAGATGAACTTGTTTTCCAGCCTAGTGGTCAGTGGCTAGAAGGCCTGAGTACAATGTCAAAGCTGCATGATGCGTCAGGGGTCAGCACCTTCTTCAAATCATCAGTTTTTGCCTTCTGTCTAGCTGAACAAAATCCACCTCAAGCCACAAAAGAGCCACTGGTTCCAGACCCCCATCTTGGAAATGGGAATTATAAATCATTTCTTTGTGATTTAGACAGTTGTAGAAACTGATCACATATTCCAAAATTGTTTTTAAGCAGTTGCCGGTATTTGAGCCACCACTAAATGTTGAATTGAAGGTTGGATTTTTCCATATTTCTCGGTGTGAGATTATGTAATGGTTTAACTTCCAAGGTCGTGCAGATGCATAAAATCTGAAACTGAATTATCAGTTTGGTTTGCAACGACAGTTTAGTTATGATCCCTCTTATCAACTTTAGGTGTTGTCCTTTAACACAATGTAAGTCATTTACAACAGCTGATGTAAAAGTTTAACCACCACTTTAAATATGGAGTCTCTGAATACAGAAAATAGAGAATTGTTCAGCCTTTTTTGTTTGTGTTTTTAAAAGCAACAGTGTGTAAAAGTCCACCCATTTTATCTAACATTTTCCTGTCTTCCATTACTGACCCTGTTTGTGACTCCAACTCTTTGTTCTGCTTCTTCTTCACTATAGGAGTGTCTCCTGTTTTTTTTTTTGTTTTTTTTTCTTGTCTGTGTAATGTTTGCTTTTTGGAGTGAAACAATCCATGTTTACCATGTTCATGTTTTAAATGTTTTTTTGTTTTTGTTTTTTTTAATTGAGCAACAGGAGCCTGGATAATCACCTGTTATAATTCACTTTGTCCCATAAAGGAAAGCATGAAGTTTGTCATAAAAATGATGGCCCCTTCACTCATTTGAAGAAATGATTGTATTTGGGATAATTTCCAACAGACGGGGTTTTGTTTTTGTTGTTGTTTGTAACTAACAAAAAGGCCTTTTTGTGTGTGCAGTTTTTTGTTGTGCTGTTGCTCCTCTTTCAGTGTGCTGCTTTCCTGTCCCACCATATAACGAGTCAACAGAGTAAACTTGGAATTGATTCAGTATTTTTATTTTATGATTGTGCTCTCAAAGGTCCGCAGAGAATACAGAAAATTCTTCAGGGCAAACGCAGGCAAGAAGATCTATAACTTCACCATCCAGAGGATTGTAAGTGACTCAAGACCTGTGATGTTTTGTGAATGGGTTTGTGAAACTGAACACTTTTGGGGTCTTTTTTGATTAATAGATGCAAAAATACTTCCTCGGATTGAAGAGCAAACTGCCCTCCATGTCCCCGATAGACAAGACCTGGCCTGCCAGGCCTTACTCGTTCCTGGATGGAGTCCATGCTGAGCTTCGGAGGATTTTCCATCTCTGGAGGGTTTGTCTGTCACATTCAGTCAGGCTTGCTTTACACTGTCAGAGTGAATGCTGTCTACTGTAAAACTGCCAGACAAGTGTGCAGCAGAATAAAGTCAGCATTTCTGAGTTTTTCAGTTATGTTCTATGAGATGTAGGCAGCAGATCAAAGTACAATGATGATGCACACACAAACTAGTGTTTCCTGGCAGTTACTTTTTATTTTGACTTGTGATGCAAACAGTGCAAGAAATACAGGAGCCAATTCACAGAGGAGAAAAAGGCGGTGTATGAGGAGAAGCTGGAGGCAAGCGAGCTCTTTAAAGATAAAAAGGCTCTCTACCCAAGCAGGTATCTTGTATTCACTACTCTCCAAAGCAATGCCCACGGTGTCCATCTTAATTTTATGCCAGATTGAGCTTTCATACATCTTATATTTCACATTATACAAATGTCTTTGACTCCATCTTTTTTTCTCAGCGTGAGACAGCCTTTCAAAGGAGACTACCTGGAGATCAGCAAGAATCCAAAATATCAAAAACTCAGCAGCGCCGTAGACGAAAAGATTCTGCTGGCCGACGTGGTCAACAAGATAAACAGGGCCAATGGAAAGGTAGGAAAAAAGTGCTTTTGGAAAAGTATTGCTACATTATCCACACTACAGTTGACATCATTGTACTCGTTATACGTGGCCAATCAACATAAAGTATTTTACAAATATCTGACATGTGGGGTGCATTTGTATTCCGCATTAGATAATTAATACCAGAACCACATTTTGCTGCAACTACAGCTCCAGGTCTTCGGGACATTTCTACCAATTTTGAACGTCTACCAACTGTTTGCCCATTTTTCTTGGCAAAATAGTTTAGGTTCAGTCTGGAAAGTCTGAGCAGCATTTTTCTTTTTCAGCTCACGCCACAGATTTTCCAATGGCTTTAGGTCTGAACCCTGACAAGAACACGGACAATTTCTTTTTATCTTAAACATCACATTGCATCTCTGACACTATTTTTAAGATCAATTCACTATCTGCAGGAACAGATTCTGTGTGGTAGAGCAAGAAGAAAATTACATTTTGTTCTTTTGAGGTGTTTGGACAGAAATGTGAAGTGGGTAGGCCTACAATTCTGATAAAAGGTGCAGTGGGACAGACCTATGAGGAATTCCTCAGGGTTCAGCTCTTGTTTGTCTGAAGGAACTTTTGTCTTCACATTAGATAAAAGAGGACATTTCTGTTTCCTGGTAGAGAACGTACAGGTCACTTTTGTGGGGTGCAGTCTGTCTTAATTTTGATCTCTCACTTCCCAGTGTATGTACTCTCTCCTGTGGCAATCCGCATTTCTTGATTTCCAAAATATTTCTTTTTAACATGTTGCATAAAACCTAATGGAATACATGTCGGGGTGTGATTGTAGTGAGAGTTCAACAGGCATGAATACATTTGTAAAACATTTCACCCAGTGTTTTCATGTAAAATTTTTCTGCTTCGATTTAAAAATTTGCATCTTAAAGTCTGACGTCTTGTCTTTTATGTGGGACTGAATTCAGGATGACACCAGTGTTTCTGTGCTTTCAGGGGTCATCTCGACTCTTTCTGTTGACCAAGAAGAACGTTGTTCTGGCTGATCAGAAAACTGGGCAGCTGAAAGCCAACGTCCCTCTTACGGACCTTGCGAGTGTGTCAACGAGCAAGCAAACCGATGGCTTCTTTGCTCTCAAACTCAAAGAGGTGAGGAGAACGTTGTTTTGATATGTAGCGATGGATCGACTTTTTTCAGGTTCTTTGTGTGGACATAAAATCTTTTTCAAAAAGATGAAGGAAAATTGTTTAAAATCTCAGTGTTGCTCCCAACAGGGCTCAGCTTCTGCCGTCAAAGGCGACTTCTTGCTCAGCAGTGATCACCTGATTGAAATCATAACCAAACTGCACTGCATCGGCTCCATGGCTGCAGACAGAGAAAAGCTCAACATTGACATCTCAGACGAGTATGCAGTCTTTGGCTTATATCGAGGCCAGCGGGTTGCCTCTTCCTTTTTGGTGATGAAAGTTGTTGCTCTTCTTCTCCGGTGTTTCAGGTTTCTGGTGCAGTTCAAACAGGACAAAGTGTGCGTAAAATTCATCCAAGGTAGTCCCAAGAACGGCAACAGCGTATCGTGCAAACGCAAAAACAACCGCCTGCTGGAGGTGTCCGTTCCCACGTCGTCATAAAGAGGAGAGGAGAGGATCCGTCTGCCAACTCAGACGTTCTGGACTTGACAATCACCACCCCTGTGCCAACCCTGAGCCCGAACACGTGCTGTCATGGCTTCTTGTTGTTGTGTTCTTTATCTGATTTTTTTTTTTTTTTTTCATGGCACTGCTATAGCTGAAATAATGGGCCACACATTTTTTTGGGCAGAGAAAGCTCTGACTAAAGAGTTGCATGCCACAGAAATTTTGGTGTAAAGAGCTGATGCCAGAGCACAACCGACTTTTTGTATATCAGTGGCAATGTCGCTGCATCCATGGTAAATTAGTTTTCAGAGAAAATGTCAAAAGAACTTAAAGAAGATCTCCAGCCTCCAACGGTCCAAACTCGTCTGCTTTTAAGCTGCTCTGACGCTGGAAATAAAGATGGCTTAAAAATTTGAGATGAGCTATGATGTAGGATTTGGGCACAAGTCTGTCGCATTTAGTTCTTTGACAAACCTGAATACTCCACTTGCTTCCTCCTGTGTACCAGAGGGTCTGGCCTGAAAACTACATTGATTGTATGTTGTTTTCTTATTTTCTTGGATTACAGCACAGTGGGCAGTTTTGTAAAAGTAAGATATAATTTGCTAAATAATTGTAAAACACTTTGTATTCATTCTAACGTGCCATTAAATAGGTGTAAACACAATATTATGCGAGTGATGATCCTATTTATATTGATGCCAAAAATGAAATTAAATAATTTCTTTTTGATTGCACTACACATGATCACTTGCATTTCCTCTTTCTAGTACAGCTGATTAATCATTATTCCACCTACTCGGTAATTGTAAACTGCGTTCATGTTGAAGGTTGCTTGGAGTTGAGACATTAGATCTGTTTGGACCCAACTTTTTTTTTTCCCCAAAACTACTTTTTCCACCTCAAATTCTGACCATTGAAACCAGTGATAATGTTGTGTGCAATATTGTTTCTGGAAGTTGACTTTCCTGTGCCATAAGCTGTACATAGGCTTTATAGACTGTAGCCATAACATGGACACACAGTTTAGATTCCTTATTTTCATATGTATTACTGGTGTGAATGTTTAAGCTTCTACAGCTTTATTGTAGTGTTTGAACCACTTTGCCCTTCGCTTTACATTACAATGTTAATTTGAGAGGTTCTGTTAAGAGGCTATATGCAGTTAATATTGTTCCTATAGTAAATTCTTTGCATCTTTATTTAATAGAAACCCAGATCAGTTGGAACTGGAGGCTTAGTTGACTGGTTATTCTCCGAGGGACACAAACCAAAGCATAGTTCTACAAACTAAAACCTTACAGTGGTCTATGCTAACTTAGTTAAACCATCGTAACATTTCATTGTCTTATTTACCCAAAAACTGAGGATTACCTGCTCAGAAAGTGAGTCACTAAGGTGGTGCGACAGCAATGAGATTCCTGTGTGAATGCATGCCGAGAATGCAGCATGATGCGCTTCTGGTCTTGGTACGAACCTAAATGTAAAAAGAAATGGAAAGCATTTACCTATACCACTAATTTAGCTCTTCACACTACGTTAATCTTGTAAACTGACAAATACCGATCAGAACCGCTTTGTGCCGTTCTCGGTCTGTTTCACATGTGAGGATAAATGGTGGTTCCACCTCCAGCATAGGTTTCCTGTGTGAATATACCAGCATGCTTCACAAAAACCGCTGCCACCGTTTTTAGCTTGGACCACTGAGACGAGCTGTTGACTTCAGCCTCTGGGAGAGAGAAAATTTGATCCTGGATGCTGAAGCAAAGACTGAAATGGGCCAAGACAGAAATAGACTTGTACCATCTTGGACTTCAATCTTAAAAAATTGCTAACCCTTCTTCCATGAACTTTAAAACTGTTGCACTGAATGACTTATCCAAAGCATAATTATTCTGTCACCAGTAATCTTCCTTTTTGAAACTGAAGAAACGCATGACATTTCCTGGCAGATAAGTTATGTAGGTAACGAGCTGAAAATTAAAGCAGTTTAAGTGTGAGACACTGCTTTTACTTTTCTATTACTCAACAGCAAGTGTTCAGGTTCTGTTCCTGGTATTCATTTGGCTTAAGATCACTAATGTCGTCGTACCTCATATCATCATGTCCTGTGAAAACGATAAGAAGCTTTACTGGCCATTGCAGACATAAACATTTATAAAATTGTGTTTGCATAATTTTTTGGGAGATGAAGGGCTAAGGAAGACGTGTCTAAAGTCGAGCAGAAGTCATTTGTATTTAAAATAACTGCAATAGACCAGGTTGGATAACTACTCAGAAACTGTTAATGAAAACTTTTTTTTTTCCTTTTGTGTGACTTGTATAGAAATTACTGGCTTACTTGCATGAAACAGATACAAGTAAACAAAATGGGGGACGGGGATGAAATCGGACTTCACTTTTCTTCATTTCAACTGAAACTTGGAACTGTTTTTACTTGGGGCTCTTTCTTTCGAAAAATATTCTTGGCATGCAAGTACAGCCGCTTATGGCGCGGGGAAATCAGATGTCACACGCACCAGGGATAAACTGATGGTTCTAATGGATTTACTCGGAGCCTTGTTTTTGGTGTGCTTTCACTTGTAACATCTTTCTTGCCCTCTTCTTCACCTTGATTAGTGTTTGAACAGAAGCTAGAGCTGCAAAATGATGTCTGCATTCTTGTGTGCCTGATGTTGAACTGTGTTCAGAGATGGAGCAAGAAAAATATTTTAGTAGAACTTCATTGTAACATTTGCAAGTATTCTTTTTAAATTAAATAAAGATCAACGATAAATGTTCTTTGCTGCTGTATTTTTTTAAACCATTTTTAAACCCATAAAAGTTGTCCACACAGATCATTACTCTGCATTTCAACTTGTAAGCCTTTTTGCTTTTTATGTACCTCACATCCCAGCACTAAATAACAGGCTTTGATTGCTGTTTATCTGCATCATCAGGGGACATAGTTTGGAGGCTTCTGCTGCTGTACGGCCAAGCCTAGCAGTCGAGCAACTGGCCAGATGTTTTCCATCACATCTGGGGTTGGGGGTGGGGGGGGGGGTGAGCCGTCCTGGGGTTAAATTCCGCAGCTTTTGGGAGATCTGCCGGCAACAGGTCTCAGGGGAGCAGCCCTCTGATTGAACAGAGTGGTAAAAATAGCGGACCATTTTGGGCTGCCCAGTACCCGGTTCCCACCACTCCACAGGCTGGGAAAGGAAGGTGGAGTCCCCAGCTCTCCCTGTGGATATTATTCAACTCTCTGTGGGACTACAAAGGAACTAGACAATGCGCTCTCTGCTCATGTGGAGCGTCTGCCGTTTGCACGCTGCAGTTTGGACCTGCATCACACCGTTTTGATAGAATCAGTTTGCAGAGCAGGTCGTGAATATGTTTTGCAACTCAGGACTCCAGTCCAAATGTTGGGAGCTGTGCTTAGAATGGTTTTCAAATGGCAAGTAAGACATTTAATGTGCTTTGTCTTTCAAAATGTCAACATAAAATGAAAGATTTCTGCGATATGAAAACTAATAAGCTGAAGATGAACACTTTTCTCCCCAGACTGGCATTGGAGACCAGTTGAAGCTGCTTTCCTGAGTCTCTGGTGACATCTTCTGGACTCTTATCAGCCATGCAATAGAAAACGGGAAGGAAGAAAATCTGGACAAAACTGACGAGATGCAGAGTTTCAGGCGAGGTTTTTTTTTTTTTGCATTAGCCAAGTAATGTAATTTTTTGTTTTTGTTCTAAACAGATTTTCACAAAAATTAGGCTTAAAATGAAAACAAACATCCTAAAATGTTAAACATACATTATGGTTTGTGGAAGAAAACTTAACTGCAGATCACCCTGAACACTCTGTCCCCAGTGTCAATGGTGATAAAAACTCGTTTTTCTTGTAGAAAGGTTCAGCGGGTGTTTTTGCAAGACTGTGTGTGTGAAGTATATCTGAAACTGAAAAACTGAAACATATGTAACATACAGCTGTCAAAGTTTCTATAAGGACACAGATTCTTCTCAAAAGTCTCTAGCAGCTTTCTTAGTGGGCTATTTAATTCACAACTCACAAAAAGCTGTTTGGCTGCTGGCTGAACATTTTAACTTTCATTTGCACTGATGCTGAAAGGAATAGCAGTAACATCAGTTTATTCTGCACAGTCACTAATTAGCCCAACATAACACTAAATCATCTGCATTTCTTTACATGTTTAGCCCTAAAGTGCTGCTACTGGGAGTCAATAACATTAAAGTTTAGTTTGAAGCAATTGATTTTCAGTCTCTCCATCTTTTCTTCTTTATCTTCTTGTGTAGTTGGCTTCATAGTTTCCAGCAGAGATGAAACGTGGCGTTTATCTTCAGTGTTGCGACATTAATCAAATCTTTTTGCACCGTTTATTGTGAAGTGTAGTTAAAGTAGCACGTGCAGTTAGAACAACCCTCCAAACTCCTTAAACATAGTGCTTCCACCATGCTTTAAACCATTTATATTTTAAATTATACCTGATGGATACTGTTTAAGTATTTAATTACTTTGCAAGGCGGCCTTTTACTCCAATTACAGTAAGAAAGACTTTCTATGCTGTTTTTTTAAACAGAAACTTAAATTCAGCAAGATTTGATGGAGAACAACACTAACTGCAACAGATTCCCAGGTGATTTAGGTCTGGACTTTAACTAGACAGTTCTAATGCATAAGTGGGCCAATAAAATCCTTTGTTTTATCTCTAGTTATGTTTAGATCTGCAACATCTATTCTCTGAAGATCTTTGCAACTGTTAAGTCTTCATGCTGTATGAAGCTTGAAAACACTTGAGCAACTTTCCATACTAAACAAAAGTAATCCCTCAGCATGATTTTGCAACCACCATGTACTTACTTGTAGATTCCATATTCGGGTCAGTGCATAGTATTTTCTTGTACATTTTGCATGTAATCTAAAAAAATGTATCTTGGTCTCATCTGACCAAAACACCACCTTCCTTCTGCAACTTATAGCAAGTTAATTTTAACTTTTTATGACCCTCTTCAGACCTTTTTTTCATTTAGACATAACCCCTGCATGAAATTACAAAAATGACATAACATCTTTATAGTTAATAATTTAACTTTACCGACAGGAAGTTAAAGACAAATAGGTGTCATAAGTTGAAAACATTCCATCTTTGTAGCTTAACACTGACCATTGAAATGTTTGTTTGATCACCCTGTCATATAACCAAAGAGCTGGTGGTTGATAACGTGGCATGAATGTTTTGATATTAGTTGCTCAGACATGCGGTAGTTCAGTTTTGAGAGGAAATTTTCCAAAGCTGACTTATTGAGGATAAATTCCTTTTGACATTTCCAACATGGGACTTGTTTTGTTTGCTTCATAAATTCCACAACCAGAGCAACAAATCATGGAACAAATAAATCCCACCATCCCCTGTTTCAAAGGCGGAAAAAAAACATAGAAGAGATAATGAGGGAACACTTCCCTAAACATTTATCATCTGGTATTGTAAATTTTGGCATATTTAATGCCCAAATTAAGGCCTAAAATTAAAATGATTATCCTGGGAAATAACGACTTGATGTGAACAGATTCTCTCGCCTCTGCTGTGAATGTCTGTAGTTCCTCGAGTTTCCAGAGGGCTCCTGGCTTCTTGATTGATTGTGAGTCTCCTTATCAGTTCTAGCAGTTTAGATGCTGAGCCATGTTTTGGTAGGTTTGCTGTTGTGACACACCCATTTAATCTCTGTAAGATTATTTAGTGTTGCCCAGTCAGAGGTTTAATGCTTGATATATTGATTTAACTCTGCGTTAAACCTCTACAACTTTATCCCTGAGTTTGGAGTTTTGAAAAATAAAGAAATGTAGCTTTCTCAATTATGACATATTTTGTGTTAGTACAACCCCAATAAAGGTTTGTGGTTGTAATGTGAAAAAATGTGAAAAATGCAGAGAAAAATAATATTTTTGCCAAGCACAGTAATACATATTTTCAGAAAAGCCTGAAACATTGACATCAGTCTTGCTTTTTAATTAAAGTTTAAGGCATTAGAAGCATATTTCCCATGTCTTTGATACTAAATACCATACAAGTAAAGAATTTTACTGTCAATCGTAATCTCTTCAAGCAACACATTGAATTAGACAAAAGTAAAGGCAAAAGGCACGAGATATTCCCAGACTGACACATATATAGCTAATAAATCTTGTGCTTTTGACTGAGTCAGAAAAAAAACTAGCAAGAGGGATCAGAGGGAGGAAGAAATCTGAATAATGAGTTCTGGTGGGTGGTGGAGTGTTTGTGTCCCCCTCTTGCCCTCGTGTCACCAGCAAACTCAATGGCTTCATCAATTTGTAGCCATTATCACATCAATGGACAAGAATGGAGGGAGGAGGAGAGAGACACACATCGAGGGTATGGAGCGAGCTTCTGCTACACCATCTGTGAGTGCTGAACATAAATGAAGAAAGACCTAATCACTATATATACATCCCAATATGCGTCTGACTGCTAACTTATTCACAGTCTATGGAAAATGCAAGAAACGTTGCTGGTAGCTAAAATGAAAACAATACAAAGCTCTACAAGATAAAGAGCTAGTGGTAGTTTATATTTTCCTACAAGGTAAATTATTTGTATGTTCAAAATCATTTCACTGGAATACAAACTATGTATGTAAGCTTCAGGCTACTTCAGCAGCAACGATGTCTTCAAAGGTCTGTGTAAGAAGTCAGTGAGCTGCAGCTGATCCAGAACGCAGCTGCTCGCATTCTCACTAAGAATAGGAAAATTAAACACATCGCCGCAAATCCAAAGTTCTTACACTGACTCCTTGAAGCTCAGAAAACAGACTATAAAATTGTCTTTTGTTTAGTAAATCACTGAATCTCTAAGCACCAAAATACATAAAATACCTGCTGTTGTTGATGATGATGATGTTCAAGTTTACTCTGCATCCCCAGAATCAAACAGGGAGAAGCAGCATTCATTTTTTTAAAATTCCCCTCTATTGTGGAAAACATGTTCAGAAAACTGCAGAACTGCTGAAACAGAGTTCCTTAAAAATCAAGACTTTTGGGGGAATCCCTGTAGAAAATCTTAAATGTAAGGAAAGAACATAAAGAAAAGGAAGAAAACCTTTAAATGTGGACTGAATGAACCCAACCTGGATGCGTTGACCACTGAGGATACAAACATTTTAGATGTCCACTAAATGTAAATATATTTATATATATTCTTAATATATATATTGAAAAAACTTGAGCAACTTTCCACGCTAACTCATTTTCGCTACACTAATACACTGCTTTAACTGCAGGCTATTTTCCCTGGTGTGGACACTAACACTTTCAGCCCAAGTAAAAAGATAAATAAACGCTATCTATGTCCTTATTGAACGAGCAAGTGCATGTCGATTGGGTTGTCCAATGAACGAAGGGGCCGTGTGAACAAAAGCAGCTGTGGAGCTGATACGGATAAGCAAATAGCTCCACACACATCATTAGCTGCTCATTTACAGACATTAAGCAAGAGGCCAGGTGCCTGTTGGGAACTGCCAGCCATGCGCATCACGTTTCACCTACACCTCTCAGTGTAACACCTGCAAATGAAGAGCTTGTTTTACCAGAAATGGCTTCATCCTGCCAGTCGTCCCGGCAACAGTTTTCTCTCGCGTCCAAACGTCATAATTTATATTTCACCAAGTTAGCACAAGTCTGCCAGTCTGATATTGTCCGATTCTCCAGTGAAAGTGGTTACATTTAAAAGCTTTGTTGTTCTGGTGTCTGTTGTATGAAAGCAAAATAAATCTAAAAAAAATAAATAAAAAACTGAAGAAATCTGACCTTTTCTGGCTTGGTTACTTTAGCGAGAGCTACTAACATAAACATGTTTGTCTGTCATTGGTACACAGAAAGATGCACTACAGAGGTGTTAATGCAAAAATAAGGGAAAAGGTATTAGGGAAAGGGGAAATTAGGGACATGAATGGGATTATGCAAATATGTGAACATTTGCATCACTTACAACAAGCAGTTTGAGTTTTCATTCTAACTGGTTTTCTTCCAGGATTTCCCTCTGGTCAGATCCATCCAACTTCCCCTTAACAAGCTTCACAATGCTGCCGCCACCATGTTTCAATGTGGAAATTATACATTTTTGTCGATGCCCAAATGTTGGTATCTCAGCAAATTTTGCACTGGCAAACCAAAAACTTTAGTTTTTCCTTTTTACGCACTTTCACACATTTTCTTGGTGGCAGAAAGCCTTTTTTTTTTTTTTTTTTTTTTTTTTTAAAAAACCCTCTTTCATCAAGATAATATTTGTGACATGCACAGCCAATAGTTGTCCTGCTGAAATATTCTTCTTTCTGAGGTGTAGATCTCTGCAGCTCTTTCAGAGTTATAAATGATTTGGCTGTCTCTCTGAATATAACTCTCTGTGTTTGGCCTGTCCATTTTACTAGATAGTCTGGTCCTGGTAGGAATACTTTCATGCTCCTTTTACTTTCAGATGATTGCTTTAACAGTGTCGTATGCCTACGACTCAGGATATTATTTTATAACATTACTCTGGTTTAAACTTCTCCACAACTTCATTGTTATTCTTTCTGCTGTCTTTCTTGGTCTTCGTGATGCTATTTGATCAGTAATGGATCCTAACAAACTGCTGAGATCTTCACACAACAGCTTGATTTATACCAATATTAAATTCCACATGTGGAATCTGTTTACTTATTAGGCACACGATTGCTTTGCACCGTAATTCCCCCCAGTCTGGACACCTTGTTTAATATTTTTCTCTCTTTAAGTAACAATACAATTGCATTACGTGTGTGTAACACCAACCCCAATGAAAAAGCAGAACTATAAAATGAATGTCTCCACCACAGACAGAAAGGATGAGTGACCGGCATAAACTACTTTTATCCAAATTGCTTTTCAACATATATCATCATGCATAGAATAGCAACGCCGTAACGGACAGCTTAGCAATAATATCAAAACACTCCAATTCATTCTTGGAATCTACAAGCCTTTCCCTGCTGCTTTTTAATTTATTTTCTTCCCTGAACAGTCAGCGTACATTTCATCACTGAATCTGCTTGAGCTGAGCAATATTGGGGGGAAAAAAAAGCATAAAAGGTGAGCTGATGGGATTGTGTCAGGCGAGGCGATGTTGAAGAATTATGTGGTTCAGTTTATCACCAAATCCTGGAGCTTTCACATGCGTGTGGACAGGCAGGCGTGGAGCCGAGCTGATTAAAGAACACAAACATGGATCGGTGGGCGGGCCCACAAACCACAGGGCTAATTGAACTGTCTCCACACTGAAAAGACGGAGCATTAGTCATAAACCTTGCATGTGATGAAAAGAAAGGAGGAGAAACAGGCAAAATGAAAGAGGAGCAAAAGAAGAAAACCGTATAAAACTGGTTTCAGATATTTGTTGAAGATTTTCCTTATGCTGTAGCTTTTTAATCTTACATTCTATAGCAATTTTCAGTTCTTCTAAAAGTTTGCAGTGTCAATAACTTAATGATGACTAGACCTGATTGATTATACTTTGTGGTTTCCCTACACAGCTTTAGCTGAACTGCTTTGATTTTTCTCTTGTTTGTGTGATTTGCTTTTGTGACGTTGAATTGAAGTCATGGTATTTAGTTTAGGCTTCTTAAAAAGGGACAATAATTACATCCTGTTGCGAGTTGAGATTTTTTAAAATATCAGAGACACATGAATTCAGTGTGCTGTTTTCCCATTATGCACTGCTACCTGACTCAGATGTTTTACTTCAGAGGACAAGTCATTGAAATCTTAACAGATAAAACGGCATAAAATATGCTAAACACCAAACTATACAAATGTAAACTAAATGACAGATTAAATAAAATAAGTAACTAAAATAGAGCCAACTTCTGAACTGGAAACTTTATCATCTGAATTTTTAGTCATTTAGTAAAATTCCTGGGTAACCAGCTGCTAAACCTTTCTAAATATCTCTACACCGCCATATTACTCCTGGTATGGGGATTCTGAATATAATTTAAAACTCTACAGGGTAACTTAAATATCAAAATACATTCCCATTTGGTGAATTGATGTTTAATCTAAAACTCTAAAACAGTTATTTGATCTGATTTAGTATAACACTGACCTTTTACATTTCTATTAATTGCAAATTATTATTATTTTTTTACCTCTCCTGTTTTTTTGGCTTTTCCCTTCAGGGTCACCACAGCAAACCATCTGTCTTCATTTAGTCCAATCCTCTGCATCCTCTACCGCAAACCAGCTAACGTCATGTCCAGTTTCACCACATCCATAAATCTATTTCTTTGGTCTACAGAGATGACCTAATATGAAGCTATTTGAGCTCTCCATCCCACTGACCAATGGGCAATTTCTTGATTTTATGCTTAGTCTGCTACTATTTGCATAATTAATACAAGACTGTGGCTCCACACAGAAGGAAAGCCTTTAATGTGCAGTAGTGAGGCTCATTCATTGGGATGACAAGTCAAAGAATGTATAGGCAGGAAGTGAAACAGATAAAGACAAACTGTTTCTCAATCCAAAAAAAGCAGAAGATGATCACTATTGGTAATAAGCATCAATAAGCATTCAGTAGAAAGAGTGCAAAGCTTTAAGATAATTGGAGTGCAGCTCTTTGACGACCTCACCCAGAGTTGGATCATAAATTACGGCTCAACAAAAACTGTAGTACTGCACAGATTTGTTCGCAATTGTTTCACGTCGGACCATAAATATACCGTGATTAAAGGTTTCATCTCCAACATGCACATGAATAGCAACTCTGCTTTATTGTTTTATATTGTGACCAATGTAAGTGTTTAAAGAATGTTTCCAAGTTTATAAATGCATCAAAACCACTAAAAGTGTTTGACTCTATCCTACAACTAAAGAATAAAACAGAACAGTCAATCTGTCGGTGATTCCAAACTGCGAAGAGGCATTATGTCAATTTAAGATAAAAGGAAGAGCCATGGAATGCTTATGAATGGCTCTTTTAGCTAAATTATGCCCAAATATTCTTTCTTTTTCTATTCACTATTCTATTTTGTTTTTGACAAAATCACTTCTCTATTCAGCAACAGACCAAATAAACACTTAATCTTAAAAATGACGATTACAACTATTGATCACAACTCTTTAAGGTCGCATCAATGTCTTGCCCATCATAAGCAAAATTGAGAAAACACAGGTGGATTAAAGTTTTCCTCTCTGTGTTTTTTATTTTTATTTTCAAAGATCATTTATGAAATCCAGACAAATTCTGCTTTCTTGAAGGATCTCCTGCTGTTTGTCGAAGCCTTTATGTGTTTGTTTAAAGGAAGCCATTTGGGTAATGAGTGTTTTGGAAGCAGCCTTGGAGTTCCACAGAGCAACAGCTGTTTAACTACTCCCTGCAGCCACTCCTCCGCTGCCCTGTCGCACCTCGTGTCTTTTGTGTGTTAAGCAGCTCTACGTGTGTCTGTCTCCTCCTCTCATTCACCGACTCCTGTTCAGAACTAATCAGTGCATCTTCTCTCCTCCTGTCGCTTCTGCCCTGAATCCTTATCTAACTGTGCTGTCCTCCCAGCCTTTTACAGTGCTGAGTAATACTCCTCCAATCTCACCTCTCCTCCCCGCCCTCGGCCCTCCTCCTTTTCCCCGTCTCCTCCTCCGTTCCTCCCTCTTGTCCTCCTCATTATCCCCCGGTCTCAGTTGTGATGGCTGCCATTAATCAACCCGTTTTAAACCAAAACAGAACCTTGAAACCCTAGACGACCACCCCGGCTCAAAAAGGAAGTTTTCTATTCCCCCGCGGTCCATTAGACCAATCAGAACAAGACAGGGGTATGACAATAGAAACAATGGGAAACAAAAAGCAGATATTGGACAATATACCACAGTGGGGCACATGAACCAGGAGAACAACAGGCTTTTTTGTGCTGGATATGTTGGGAATTTTAGAAGATTTTCCACTTGACCTAATATCTCCTGGGATACTTGATTCTATTTTACTTTGTAAAACTGGGGTGCTTAAGCTGTATTTTTATATTGCCTATTTTTTTCTTAGCTCAAATGAATATATTCATAAAATTTTTGTTTTGTATGTGCAAAAATTATCCAGAATTTGATTTTCTCTTTACAAATTGCACTACTTTGCATTTGCATATTTTCAAAGTCTCCCCTTTTGTTTTATTTATTTTTTTAATTTTCTTCAAATGTGTTTGCCAATATCAGTAATAGGATGTCAAAATACACTGTTAGTTTAAAGTCAGTGATTTATTTCTGTGGCTCTCCCTTTCACCAACAAGATGATCTTTTCCCGCTTAAGGTTGAAGAAAATGGCCCACTGTGTCAAGCCTGCTTTCATTTGTGTTTGAAAAGAGGAAACGTGAATGGAGAAGTGCCGAGTGACTTCCCAGCTCTGTGACTTACTATCATTTTAAACTGATCAATTTAGTGGATACTGAAGCACAAAAAAAGACAAAGGGTTTGTTGCCAAGGAAAGGACAGTTACATTTTTATCTGATCTGTGTGTTGCAGTAGGAAGCTTTGAATTATTTTTTTCAGCTTTTGAATTTTCCTAGTAAAACTGTAATAAAGCTTTAGAGTTTGTTACATAATCATATTATTAGATTTTACCCATTTATTTTAATACCCTAATTCTTTTTTTAGGAAGTATAAGTAAATACTTATTTAGTGTCTATTTTACCTTCTTTCTTCAGCTGTATCCTTGAAAACAATTCAGTTTTGTCCTGTCTACTTATTTTAGAGTAGCAATTTATGATTGCGATCTGTTTGTGAAAAGATGGTCATTTTATGTGTAAGAGTTGAATAAAAAAGCCCTTTTTTGTTAAAGGTGAAAACAAAAATTTTATCATCATAAATCACACTGTCAACTCAGTATGTTGGTGAAAAAAGTTCACGTCTCTTTTAATCCACAGAATCTATATTTATGTGATATCTGAGCTTTTCTATTAAACCTCCAACCTGGGGTCATTTGGCATGTAGTTTGTATGTTCTCTTTCAAGCGTAATTTTAAGATGTTCTTTCCACATTCAAACCTTCTTTTTATTTTTATTTTTTCAGCTTATAACTGTAGGTGCTGCCTGCAACAATGATTTTAGACGGACTCCTACAACCTTGGCTTGTAAATAACACGTTTTCTCCACAGATGCCGTATCAGAACTTGAAAAATTTCCAGGCTCTCGTGTTCTAGTTGATTTTTCCATTTCTGACTTCTATGGGAGTCAAAATTTCCAAGTTCCAACTACAAACAGAATGCTGTATAAGTGGCAGATCTTTGAGGAGAGAAGAAAAACACACATGAAGATGCAAACAGCTCTATATGGATATGGCATATGGATGCTTTTCATGTCAGTCTCTTTAGGTAAATCCCCACTTGTCATTAAACTGAACTAATTTGCATGATGTCAGTTAAAAAACCCCGTATTGTTCGATTATAAAGTTGGCTGTAGCTGAATATTTTTTAGCATTTGCATGCCAGTACACACACACATACACACTTTTAAAACTCACTGGCTGCTTTGTTCACTGTTGAGTCCAGCAGGTGTTGGTGTGTTTGTCTTTGACATGAGAGAGTTTGTTTTCCCAGGTATATGACTGGCCTCTTATCAGCCCTGTAATACCCAGCAGGAAATCACCACTGATGACTGTGGCACAAGCGCACATCTAAACAGTTTGGACATTTTAATACAAATGTAATTACTCAGTCTGAAGCCCTTACTGTTTTTTTTTTTTTTTTTTTACAGAACAGATGTAGTTCGGGTTGACGGGAAGCTGCACCTTGATTTATGTTTTTCTCCGAGTGTAGCATACATAGGCTGAGAGAATAAACACCAAACATCCGCTGCACGCTGGTTTTCCGTCACCTGTTCACACTTTATATTTGGCTCCCCTCTGCAAAGGGGAGAAAATAAGTTTGCTTTCTATCAGTTTACTGCCTTTTTATGTGCTCTGTGGTGTGGTGATGACTGGTAATCATTGCTGCGGGTGTTGATAAGAGCGGCTCAGTTTCTGTCAACCTTAATAGGTAATAAAGTTTAATGAGGAATTAGCTGTAAAATTATTAATTTTGTCAAAGAGATTGCAGCAATTACACCAATATAGATTTTGAGACTGTTTGCAGGTGTCCAAAGATGCAGGTGCAATGTAATATATGGCTGTAAAAGGTTTTGTGAGAAAACCACACATTAACGTCACATAAAGCCGGGATCATATAAGAGGTGATGGATAACGCGGCGATAAGCTAAATGAGAATGAGAAAGTGACAGAATGAGAGCAGAACAGACGGAGACCATATAAACAAGAGGCAACCTTTTAATTTGGAAAAGAAATGTAAAAAGTAGAACTTGACAATCTATATTGAGGATAAAGGTGATGGGCTCCTTTCTTTTAGCCAAACTGAACAGTTCAAGTGCTGGAAGAGGTGCTCAATAATCCAAGAGAGTGTAAGTGTCCTGACCCTGTGCTGCAAGGCCCTGGCCAATCACAGGGGGAGGAGATTTTATGGCACTATTGTGTGCCAGTAATTTTTCCTTTCACTGCTGGGGTGGGCGAGGGTTTTTTTTTTTTTTTTTTTTTTACGCATATGATCAAAGTGGAATTGGTCAGAGAGGGGACAATTCTTCCACAAGAAGGAAAGGCAGCAACTGGCAACCAGCAAATGACATTTCATTTCCTTAACTGGAAAAGAAGCGTTCTATTTTTTTCAAACCTCTAAGCACCGCCTGCGTCTTGGAGGAGGATGACTATCGCCATGGAGAAGTCCAAAAACTTTCGCATTGACGCGCTGCTGGCGCATGATCCGGACAGGGACTGCGTGTCCCCGAGACTGTTTCACAACAGGAGCCCCGATATGAGTCCAGGCTCAGATTCGCCCTCGTCTCATCCAAAGTATCCGAGCTCATCTCCAGCCCAGCTGTCTGCTGGGTCCAAGCCGCATCTCTTCAGCCTGTCTCCGTCCGGATTCACGGCTCTGCAACAAGTCGGTCTTATTGGGATGCATCCGGGGTCCGTGTATCCGCTGGCGGGCCTCGGAGGGCAGCACCCGGCCTTGATGTATCCGGCCTTTGCGCAGCTGGTTCAGCCTCATCCGGAGCCCGCGAAGGGCGGCGGAATGACCACGATGCTGCCAGTGGATCCCTGGGTCAGAGCAGGGATGGTGGTGCCAAGATATGGAGAGTATCTAGGTGGGTTCATGGCGAAATGTCATTCTGTTTTCTAAAAGTTTTATAATTGACCTAAATGGTTTAAGCAATAATAATAATAATAATAATAATAATAATAATAATAATAATAATAATAATAATAAATATTTTAACATTAACAC
>CAEGAF010042916.1:0-13148 GCA_903067075.1 Micropoecilia bifurca | reverse complement strand
TCATCAAGATCCTCCTTTAGACGTCAGTATCTTACCCCGAACTGCTAGTTTACTCAACATGAAGCTCCAAAGCAGCTTTGAGGAGTTTACTCCTGGTCTCTGTGGAGATCCAGATGATGAAACCTACTGGTTCCAGTGCTCCAGCCCAGGCCTGTACCAGTGCAGAGTGAGCGGCCTGGTGTTTGACATGAAGGGAGGAGGAGAAGTGTTTTACAGGATTGTTCTCTGGAACAGGAGATTACTGAGCCAGCATGGCAAGAAGCCTGCAGGACCCCTGTTTGACATCAGCGGCCAGCAGCAGTCTGTGGCTCGGCTTCATCTCCCTCACTGTGAGGTCCGCTCCACAGGACCATGTCACTTCCTGTCAGTCGCTCATCTACATGATGAAGGCGTCGAGTTTATCAGGCCTGAGAGGATCACAGAGACTCACATCATCATCAGCATCACAGGGTTTTCTGCTTTTGGGAACGTCAAGGATGAAGATTCTCCTCCTGACCCGGTCCGAGCCTTGGTTCTGCTGTTCTACAAACCTCCAGCTAATCCTGAGTCAAAACACCAGATTAATGTGTTGATGCTGCCAAAAAACGTTGTTCTCAGAACTGTACTGCAATTTAGGAAGAAATTAGGTGATCATGAAATATTCCTGGAGACTTCAAACTGCAAACTGCAGCTGAATCAGATTTACTCTCTGTCTGTCTCTCCTGGAGGCGACTCGGTTCAGGTTCAGCCCACAGAAGCAGAGCCTGATGAGTTTTATGAATATTACTTTTCATCCTTCCAGGTATCAGTAAATGTCTCCATTGGACATGTTACCCTGAGTTTAGTGGAGTTTAGCAACTCCTGCTGTGTTTGGAAACAAGATGTTTGTCTTTTCCCTGCTAAAGTAAAAACAAGTTTCCCCTCAAGCACGACGTTGAAGAAAATAGGAAGCACCATCACTGTTTGGAAGTCAGGAGCAGAAATCAATCCTCAAGGAGCTGAATGTCATTTTCTTGGTCCTTCTTCCTCAGATTATCCACCAGATCACCATACAAAAATTAATCAAGGCCAGAAATGGTCATATGATTTCTCTCGTGGATCAAAGAATAGTCTGATTAATTTAATCCATCGACCACAAAGAAAAAAGCCAATACAAATTCTAAATCAAGCACAGGGAACAACTGCTAAGGTTAGGCGAACAATATATAACATTCAACCAAACCCAATTAGAAAAATGGAAGAAAGGGATGAAGAGCATCAAAATAAATTAATAGATCAAAGAAAAAAGTTAAATTTTAACATAAACTTCCCAAGTCCAGACTTGTCTCCACGGCTCATGCTAGATATGCCCAGGTTGGAATCTGAGACCTCACCTCTCCTCTCGTCACATTTTTCTTTTGAGCCTTCAGATTTAGATTCCCTTGAGGCTTTAGTGCACGGCCTCAAATTCACTTACGCTAAAAATTTGGTTTTAGATTCCTTATCTTCTGACACTATCAACCAAGGAAAATTGGATTCATTAACTGAGGAACATGAAGCAGATGCTGAACTAATCTTCCAAGATGAAGCACAATCCTCAGCTCGGCTCAGCAACGTATCACTATCAACTGTAAGCCGTCCATCCACTGCAGGTACGTTTTTGCCAATACTCGACTTCTCTCCTCATCAAGATGAATCACAAAGTCTGAATGTGGGACCTTCCAGGACAGTTAGGCAGATGTCAGGGGTTTTTAATATCCCCACCTTAATCCCAATAAGTCAAAACGTTTCCACAGAAAGGCCTCCAGAATTTCTTGACATGCTACAGCCTTGCTTACAAGATACAGCAGGAAACTACCAAGATGAAATAATGGAGTCGGTTGGACATGTGAGCGACTCCGTCCCAAACAGATCATCCCCTATTGACCTTCTCCAGACTTCAGTGCCTGGTTTGAGAAGAAGATGCCGCAGTAACTCGTCTCCTTCTCTCAGCTGTTCTATGATTCATCAAGATCCTCCTTTAGACGTCAGTATCTTACCCCGAACTGCTAGTTTACTCAACATGAAGCTCCAAAGCAGCTTTGAGGAGTTTACTCCTGGTCTCTGTGGAGATCCAGATGATGAAACCTACTGGTTCCAGTGCTCCAGCCCAGGCCTGTACCAGTGCAGAGTGAGCGGCCTGGTGTTTGACATGAAGGGAGGAGGAGAAGTGTTTTACAGGATTGTTCTCTGGAACAGGAGATTACTGAGCCAGCATGGCAAGAAGCCTGCAGGACCCCTGTTTGACATCAGCGGCCAGCAGCAGTCTGTGGCTCGGCTTCATCTCCCTCACTGTGAGGTCCGCTCCACAGGACCATGTCACTTCCTGTCAGTCGCTCATCTACATGATGAAGGCGTCGAGTTTATCAGGCCTGAGAGGATCACAGAGACTCACATCATCATCAGCATCACAGGGTTTTCTGCTTTTGGGAACGTCAAGGATGAAGATTCTCCTCCTGACCCGGTCCGAGCCTTGGTTCTGCTGTTCTACAAACCTCCAGCTGATCCTGAGTCAGAACACGAGATTAATGTGTTGATGCTGCCAAAAAACGTTGTTCTGAACAATGTGCTGCGTTTCAGGAAGAAATTAGATGACAATGAGATTTACTTGGATAAGCCTCCAAATTGCAAACTTCAGCCGAATCAGCTTTACTCTCTGTCCACCTCTCCTGGAGGCGACTCGGTTCTGGTTCAGCCCACAGAAGCAGAATTTGACGCAGAATCCTATGATAACTACGTCCCAACGTTCCAGGTGGTTTATGAGGAAATGATGAAACACATCATACTGTCTCTGAGGGACAGCAGCTCCAGCATCGTCTGGGAGAGACGAGCTTGTCTTTCTTCTGTCAGAGTCAGAAGATCCTGTGGACCGACCCGACAGAACCTCAGTTCAAAGGAGAAACTAATGGAGATAAGGATCGACTTCATAGATGGGATATCAGGACCGGTTCTGAAGAGTTTGATGGATAATCTGCTGAAGGAAAAAATCATCAATGATTCTGAGAGGGAGGCAGTAGAGGCAGAGAGAACCAGAGGAGACAAAGCTCGAGTTTTAATCGACACGGTGAGGAGAAAAGGTGATGATGCAAGTTCAAAGACAATCTGCTTCCTCTGTGACCTCGACCACCACTTCTCTGAATATTTGGGGTTGATGTGAGGAAAAATCAGGCAGAATGTATAAACTGATGTTGAGACTCACATTTTCCTGTTAAAATGTGAAAACATTGAATCTTTAGGGAAGCTTCATGACTTGTTTTGATTAAAAATGAGGTTAAACTTTGCAGAGGTTGGAGATACCTGCAGAAAGGACTGAGCTTAATATGACTAAGATGGAAGTGAAGAAAACACCAGTCAAACCTGATGGTTTGTTTCTGTGGTGCAGCAAACATGAAGCGTCACATTTTAAAGAAACGGATCTGTAAAGGAGGATTTGTCCTTCAAAAGGATAATAACTGAAAACACACAACCTTAGAATGTATGAAATCATGTGTCCAGGATGTGTGGGGTCTGTAGTGATATTAGCTACCCTTTTATTGAATTTACAGGTAGTTAAAAAGCATTAAAAATATGTCGACTGAAGCATTTATTGTTTATTTGGTATGCATAGAGAGTGTGAAGTTATTTATGTTAAAATATCAGTGAGAACTGATCATATTAAACATAAAGTCATTCAGATAACCTGTGTTAATGGGATTAAGACTTCAGTGGTCCAACATGATCATACACTTGGCAGCAGGTCTGATATTTGTATGGATTTCATTGTTTGTTGTGTTTTATTATATGTCCACACACTCATGCTTAATTATTAATAATTTGTCAAATAAGCATGTTATTTCTGTATGTGAAATAAAAGAAAAACTGTTCCAAACTGTAGATAAAAATATTCACTCACATTTTTAGTAAATAAAGATGTTATCATTGTTTCTATGAATGATCAATATTTTCTTAAACATACTATTTTCTAAATGTTCGAACCAGAGTTTAAAACTTTAAATCAAATCTTTGTATCATGTATTTATTTCGGTATGATCTGTTGAAATGATGTAAACTGGCTCATTTGATTACTAAATCAACATAACAGTCCAACTATAACAATCACCTTGAGTATGATGCATTATTTCTCCAAGCTCTGTTTGATGGGTTCAGTGTGTCTGCATGAATGGTTATAGCTGACACATATGAAAAACATATGACAATGATATTAAAGAAATACTGGAATGAATCAATTAATTCATGATTTCCACAATATTTATTTTTAAAATTCTGAAAACATGGAAGTAATTACAAAAATGTTCTTTTAATGAATGTATTTCTGATATTACTTGTATTTTTACACCTATTTACTGTATTATTGAACTGTTTGTGCTCAATGTTGATATTTAAAGGTCTCTAAATATTCTTAAAACAGAAATTTAAACAAGAAAAATAAGTTTATGTATTTTAACTTTACGGACTCTGATAACGTGAACGCAAAATGTAACGTCATAATGATTTAAGCCAATAGCTTTTCAAGGAGGTTTGGCTTTGATATCTTCCTGAAGTCTGAGTTCAGGAGGCGCAGGAGGAAGCAACGCAATTCTATTTCTCCAAGTTGGCAGAGGGATGCATATTTTAGCAGGCTAAAAATCCATATAGCCAAAACATGCATCCCTGTGCTAATTTATGAAATAAAGAGTTAAGAGTGAAAGGATTTTATCTACATAACCAGAATAGTTCCATGAACTGCTGTTATAAGTTTTAAATTACTATAATAATATTTGAGGAGAATAGAGAGGGGATGCATATTTTGGCAGGCTGGAAATATTTCCCAAAAATGCATCCCTGTGCCAACTTGGAGAAATAGAATTAAGAGTGAAATAACTTTTTCTACATAATCAGAGTAGTTTCATAAATGTCTGGTATAAGATTTATATCAATAGGATAACATTTGAGGAGAATAGAGAGGGGATGCATATTTTGTCAGGCTCAAAATCCATATTGCCAAAACATGCATCCCTGTCTGTGCTAATTGAGGGAAATAAATAAAGAGCTGAAAGGATTTCATCTCTTCTATGTAATGACACTTGTTCTCTGAGCTAATGCTATAAGTTTCATATCAATAAGACGGAAATATTTCAGGCTCATAAATTAAAATGCATTCCCTCCTACATTAACAGACTAGAAAGTTAAGCATGATATAAAATGTTCTACATAATGGGCCTCTGTTTTGCAATGCTTTTAAGCTATTATGGTATCAAAAGACAAAGCAGAGAATTTCAAACCATTTGCGGAGAACGTTCACAACAGACACGGACTGAAAAAAAAAGTTCAACTCATACGTGCCAACAAAGGTGTAAGAACCGTATTTATTTCAAGTAATTTGCGAAATAAAACCCACCGTTTTAGGGATTACATGGTTAAGAAACGTGATAATGTTACAAATATCTTTCAAATTTCCTCTTCGGTCATATTTCAGTCCGTTTTCTCGTCAATATGCGCGCTCCCGCGACAGGGGACGCAAATTTAGGGCAGGCATCGGTTTCTGAACAGCGGCCCGCTCCATGAGGCGTCTACATATTAATGTCTATGGACCTACACGTTGCATGCAGTCACTCATCGTATCACTAGGTGGCTCCAAACATATGTATTGATTACAAATTTCAAAAATATATACAATTTATTATTATTATTATTTTGGTTAAAATTCACATAAACATACATATACACTTTTCTCTCTGTTACAGTTGGAAAAGTGGAATATGTTAAAGTGCTGGGAGATGCATCGTTATTGATCATTTGTAATGATGTTAAAAAGAAAGGACACTGAATATAAAAAAAGTTATAGATGAGAATGTGAGAGGGAGAATGCTAGATGACAAGACATATGTGTGAGGCGCAGTGGCGGCTCCAGAATTTCTTTTCCTGCAGGTGCTAAGGGGGAGATGAGCATTTTACTGAGGGTGCTTGACAGATCCTTTTTACATCAACACACCCGCATTAGTATTGTTATTCTTCAGACTGATTTGCATATATTTGACACTTAGACATCAGCACAAAGCCTTGAATCATTAGCCAGATTACTTCCAGATAATATGACATTGTTTAGGTTAAAACAGCATTTATGACAAAGGGGATACCCTAATATTGACCCTTTGCAAGTCACTTTAGCATCACAACATTGTGACTTTATTCAGTTATGACGAATAGGAGGTCTGTCCGAAACACAGCTCGGCCTGCTGTTTGTTTTCACATTCTGAACTGTATATTCCGATTTTAATCGGTGGCTATGAAGGCGTCATGATTTAGAATTAAAATGTCAAAGGAAAATGCTACTTGCTTCACCAAAAATAAACCTGCATCAAATATCAAAGCTGTATTATGTTTGTTCTTTAATGCGTAAAATGTTTTTTTTTTATTTATTTTTTAAAATACTTGGTTTCTAGCCCGGAAGTAACACATTCTACTTCCGCCTTCCTTGTCGGTCCATTCAGCAAAGATGGCGACCGGAGGGGTGGCCGTGGCTTCGCTATGGACCGAAGTGAACCGCTGCGGACAGAGTGGCGACTACACCCGCGCTCTGAAGGCGCTTTCTAAGAGTGAGAGTCGATTCCTGTTCCAGGGCCGCATTTAAAGCCCGAGCCGCGGTCGCTGTTAGCGACATTCTGCTGGGGATCATTGCTACTTAATAGCATGTTGCTAACTAAGCTAAAACTGTCAACTCTGTAAAGAGAGACATTCTGGTTTTTGTTGTTTGATAACCTCGGTGTTTCAGTTCGTGAAACAGACAGGAAGGTGTGTTGTGTATCATGTTGGGTCAGTATTGAGTTACATTTTCTCATTGGATGTTGCGCCGGTGTTTTCTGACCAATGACGTGTCCCAACCCTGACCTACTGTTGAGCTATGAGGAGATGATTATATTGAAGAATTAAAGGGTGACTTTACTCTTAATAGGGCTGTAGTGATACAATAATCTCACGATACGATACACGATATTCTGCCCACGGTATGATATACATCACGATATTCAGCAAACGGTACACTTTTGCGATTTTCTGAAAGATTTTAGAGGGACAGTGATTTTGGTGACATTTTATGACTATTATAAAGTTGGATTGAATTAATTTAACTGAAAACTGATTAAAAGCACCAACTACACAATACCTGCTCTGGTTGGACACAGACTGAAAGTCGACAGCTGGACAAAATGAATCAAAGAAGTGGTGAGAAAACATGATTATTTTAATTGAAACAGTCCAAACTGTAGGTTACATGCATTAGTTAAGTAAATAAAATGCACCAAGCTCTGAATAGTTTGATACCTTTTTATCCTGAACATCTGAAGGAATCACTCTAAGCCTGATGACCTGATGCGAAGCAATAGCAAGGTGACAGTTGGATGTTACGATACTTGCAGAATATCAACTTTTTCTAGGAAAGAAAATAATGATATATATCACAATATCGATATTATTATACAGCCCTATTAGATGGCATATCGCTCCGACAATTACCACTTCAAGTTTCATATTTTCATTTCAAGTCAAAGTTTGATCTGTAAAAACTGAAATAATAAACACATACGCATATTCAACATTGACATTTTGTTGTAGCAAAAGGACATGATACTGCATTGCATCAACATGATAGAAATTTCTTACATCTCGTAATGGTGAATAAAATTAAAACAAAAAAGGTTAGGTCGCTTATAATTATTAATTAGGGCTTCAGAATATTAGGATATGTTGTGATGTAAGGTTCGTAACTGTGCGTCCCTAGTTGTTTACAAATAAAACTAGATTGATAATTCAGGTGTGATTTGATCATTTTCATGCTTTAATTATTATATTTAGTGACTTGTTTTTCTTTCCTCTGCCTCTGCTGTAGTTCTGCATGAGAACAGGGACGATGTGACGGCCCTTCACTGTAAGATTGTCTGCCTTGTTCAGAATGGGAGCTTCAAGGAGGCGCTGAACGTCATGAACACTCACACCAAAGTGCTTGGGAGGTAAACAACTACCAAAATATTAAATTGTTTATGTTTCACATAGGGCTGCAACTAACTGTTTTAGTATCCTATCAATTTAACAATTAATTGGCACAACCTGCAGATTTTTCATTTAAACACTTAAGCCTTTTTATACAATATTAGAAATACAATAAAAGATGCAAATAAACATTTTATTAACTAAAATGCAATAAAAATGTGTTTTTTTTCCACACTTGATCTTTTGTAGCTCGAGTTAAAAAATGCTTCAACATGTGAGAAATCATCCCACATTAATACAATACAGTGTCGGACGAATCTGTGGAATATATTTTCAATTGACTAATTAATATGACTGATTAATAATTTGATAGCAAAAGGTACTTAATCTGAGATCTTGTGCATAATTTGAGCCAGGTGATGTTTAAACTGTCACTTGCGGAGCATAACATATTTACAGATGAAGGGTTTTTTATTTCTTAAGAGCAAAATGTATATATTTTGTACAGTTTTGACTTAATTACTGCTCTGATCATGTAATTTCAGCAAATTAATGTTTTTGAGTCTGGGTGCTCCATTTAACGATGAATTAATTATAATTACTACATTAGTTGGCAATTATTTCAATAATCGGTTCAAAGCAATTAATAAAATTAATAGTTTTGTGATGCTTTAAAAAATAAACATAATCAAAAAACCTTCAGTTTGACGAATCAGTTTGAGTAGTTGATATTTAAACTGTCTGAAGGTGGAAGTGTAATTTTCTCTCTTTTTTAATTTATTTTGTATATATTAGTGAGGTTGTATTTGAGAAGGCGTACTGTGAGTATCGGCTGAACAGAGTGGAAAGTGCGCTGAAAACCATTGAAAGTGCTCCTGACCAGACAGACAAGCTGAAGGAACTTTATGGTCAAGTGGTGAGACTGTTTAATGTTTCTACTGAGATTAAGCTTTTATTGTTCAGTGTAATGACTTTTCCTGGTGCCTTGTGGCCTCATGCTTCCTGTTCTGATGCCGTTAGTGTATCAGATGATCTGAACTCTTCTCTCCGTGTAGCTGTACAGACTGGAGCGTTACGATGAGTGCAAGACCGTCTACACAGACCTGATCAGGAACTCTCAGGATGAGTACGAGGAGGAGAGGAAGACCAACCTGGCTGCTGTAGTGGCTGCGATGAGTCAGTGGGAGAAGGTGCCGATGGTAATGCTCAAACAAAGATCACATTTCATCTGTTTTTCCTTTTGTTCACTGCAAAACATGTAAAATTAACAATTATCTACAATTTTGACGAGTTCAAAGTGAATAATAGAGAACATACTTGCTTGTTTATTCAATCAAATATCCTGAAACTAAGAGATTTGGTTAGAGATTTTTGCCAATTCATTTACAGAAGTTCAAGTGACAGAAATAACAGAAGGAAGTGTGATTTCAAAAATAAACTTTCAAAAACTTTTAAACAATTGTGTATGGAGTGAAATTATGGAATAGTTTGAATGAGAAGTTGAAAAAATGCTCCACTATGAGCCAATTCAAAACACTTTATAAAAAAATAATCAAGTTTTATACACTTTACAGTCACCAATGGAGGGAGTGATATACGGTTTGCAACTTATATTGTTAATTTAATGTGAAATTTCATTTTGTAAATGTTGAGAAAGAGAAAGGGCTTATGCAGGATTTTTCTTCTTCCTGCTCATAATTAGTGTTGTCAGATAGTGAACTTGTAAATTATTTCTGAAATTTGTAAAATTGAGTGAATAAACTCATTATTTGTTTAATATTCATTTAGTTTTGAGAAAAGCTTAACACTAATAGTTCATCAATGATCAGAACCGAATTAAACACCCAAAAATTTACAGTAAACTGAATAAAGTTGCTGAGATCAGAACTTTTAAGTTGCATGAGTGACTTTATTATTATTGTTGTTTTTTAAAAACTGATCTAGAGTTGATCTTTTTTCCTCTGTAGGAGGATCTGGGTCTTTCCGAGTCGACGTATGAACTCTGTTACAACACTGCCTGCGCTCTGATTGGTCAAGGGCAGCTGGCGGAGGCCTTCAACACACTACGGCAAGCAGAAGGTCAGCATATTTATCATTACTCACCTCGTCGAACTGCTACGTTCCCATTCATGTCTAAATCAAGTGTTTGATATTAACTGGTTAACATTTTTCTGTTTTTGGCAGAACTTTGTAGAGTCTCATTGGCAGAGGATTCGGTAAGTCATTGCTTTTATTTTGTTTATAAAAAAATATTTCAGATGCTGTAAATGGCTGTTGCTTTCCTGTAAGTTTGTAAAGTTGTGAATTATTGAGAAGATGACAGGTTTGAGAAGATTATGAACGTTGTTGCTCATTATTCTTGAAAAGTTTATTATTAAATTTGTTTGTTTTTGCAAATATATAAAATATTTTCCATATAATTTCACACAGAATATATTTGCTAAAATACAAGATTTTCAGACTTTAATTCCTTATTGGAGAATTTTACCCAATTAATTCCTTTCAGTACAGATTATGTGACTAAACATTTGCTTTATATACGTCAATCATGGCAAACAAGGTTTCCATTTATTAGTAATCAATTGTCAATTTGGACAATTTTTAAATGATTTTTTTGCTTTAAGCATCTTTATTCCTTAATTTCTTTTATTAATCTATTGTTTAGTGTAATTTTAAATCGGATTCCTCCAAGGAAGCTCATTCATTTATATTTTTATATATTTTATTACATTGCAGTTTTGTATTTATTCCACAGTCACAAAATAAATTGCACACAGAGATTTGTTCTATCAAGCTATGACTTAATTATATGTAAAATGTTCCACGTCCAGCAGGACAGAAATAAAAAAATAAAATTTAGCTTTTTTTAACAGATGTTTATAATGTGAAATTGGAGTTTAAACTGGAAGTTAATAAAATAGACCTCTCTAGTCATTTACACCTTCAAAATGTTAGAACTGAAACTTTTTGAGCTGACTTTGAAGCCTTTGTCCTGTTTAAAAACTGTACAATCAAAATTATTACAATATTTAGATTATTTATTAAATTGTGTATTCATTTGATCATTCGTTTTAGAGGCATTTGCCTTAAAACCAGCTATTGTGTTTGTGGCTTGAAGATTGTATAATTTTGCCACCAGACAGCGATCATTTGTCGGTCTGTTTCAGGACGTGACTGAAGAAGACATCGAGTCGGAGCTGGCAGTCATCCATTCTCAGATGGCGTACATCATGCAGCTGCAGGGCAGAACAGACGAGGCTTTGCAGCTCTACAACCAGGTCATCAAGCTCAAGTGAGTCCAGACTCTGCACAAGTCATGTTACTGAAATGATAAAAGAGTTAAAAATATTTTTACTTGGGAGGCAAGCGATTAATGAACTTCCGATTGTGGATCTAAGGTCTAATTTTAATTGATTAGACCTTTTTTCAGTGTTGTAGTTTGGCTTCCATCCAGCAGAGGGTGCTGCTGATCATCCTTAAACAGGCCCAGAAACATAGATGGCGGCCGCACCAGAACAAGTCTGGTGTGGGTTTAAAAACTCACTTTATGCGGTTTTGTTTAGAAATATAAAAGCTCAACAAGCTAATTAAGTTTTATCCTAGTGGCGCTCATTCAGCCAAGCTGAAAAAGCAACATGTCAATAAAAAATGACTGATATGAAGATGAGGATGTGATCAAATAAAAGCTGAGGGTGTAGCGGAGAAAATTTGTAGCATTATGGGAAAAAAAACGTGATTTTTATGGCTTTGGTGAGTTAATGCACTTCATGGAGCGAAGTTTTAAAATTCCTTCAAGCACTACATACAGTACTGTATGAATATCTGTATGTTCATACTTTATTCTTTTAATCTCTTAATTTTCTATTCAGCAACCTGAGAGGTTCCTGACAAACTACATATTATAAAACAATTAGCCCTTTATGTAATGGAAACGCAGATTTTTAAGAACATGACCACTTCAAGTCAGCTCATTTTGAACACAGTATTTCCCGTCTTAACATCTTGAATGGCTGATCCACGATAATCTGATCTGGTTCCAGGCCCTCTGATGTCGGGCTTCTGGCTGTGACGGCCAACAACATCATCACAATCAATAAGGTAGGGACAGAGCTAGCCATCCTACAATGAAACCTCCTCAACTAAAAACGCCCGATAATAACAGCCTTTCTGTTCTTTTAGGACCAAAACGTGTTCGACTCAAAGAAAAAAGTAAAGCTGACAAATGCAGAAGGTGTGGAATACAAACTGGCAAAGAAGCAGCTGCAGGCCATCGAGTTCAACAAAGCGCTGCTGGCCATGTACACCAATCAGGTGAGGAAAATGCTCTGATTTCATCCACTTCTTCTGCATTTTATGGCTCTGTTGTAATCCAGTCTGGCTTTGGTCTGGATGCAAACAGGCCGACCAGTGCAGGAAACTGTCGTCCAGTCTTCAGTCTCAGAACCCGGGTCACCCCCGACCCGTCCTCATCCAGGCGGCTCAGCTGTGCAGGGAGAAGCAGCACAGCAAGGCAGTGGCTCTCCTGCAGGTGAGCATCCTGATTCACATCAAATTCACATCCTGATTCACATCCTCATTCACATCCTGATTCACATGCTGATTCACATCTGATTCACATCTGATTCACATCCTGATTCATATCAAATTCACATCCTGATTCACATCAGATTCACATCCTCATTCACATCCTGATTCACATCCTGATTCATATCCTGATTCACATCATTCACATCCTCATTCACATCCTGATTCATATCCTCATTCACATCAAATTCACATCCTCATTCACATCCTCATTCACATCGCGATTGGCACCTGATTCACATCCAGATTCGCATCAAATTCATATCATGATGCACATCCAGATTCACATCCTGATTACATCCTGATTACATCGTGATTGACACCTGATTCACAACCTGATTCACATCTGATTCACATCAAATTCACATCCTGATTCACATCAAATTCACATCCTGATTCGCATCAAATTCACATTCTGATTCACATCCGTCACGTCTGGATGAAATGCTGCAACGTGAAATGCTTCCTTCTGTTCATATCAATAGTAGGACTGAAATGATTAATAGTGATGAATCAGATATTTAAGTACCGTATTTTCCGCACTATAAGGCGCACCTAAAAACCTTAAATTTCCTCAAAAGCCGACAGTGCGCCTTATAACC